>PISX010019877.1:0-37082 GCA_004024625.1 Mellivora capensis
AGAGAGAGAGCAAAAGAGAGCATGCACGTGCATTCAGCAGACCCCCGGCTAAGTGCAGAGCCAGACACAGGGCTTGATCTGAGGACCTAGGCCAAAATCAAGAGTCGGATGCTTAACTGACTGAGCCATCCAGGCGCCCCTACTTTTGTTTTCAAGACCTACACAAAAAGGAGAAATCAGATTCCCGTCCCGTTTCACTGGGGAAAGGAAAAAGCAAGTATATGGACCAGCTTCTGTACGCTGTATCTTTTTCTACCTGAATCTTCTGAGGTTTCATGAACAACAACCAGGCTTCTTTTCCACAATCCACTTACAAAAAAAAAAAAAAAAAAAAAAGCAGAAGAAAGAAAGAAAAGAAAAGGAAGAAAAGAAAAAGATGCCACTGAGAACTGGCTGGACCCGAGCACTGGTTCTGTTGGAGACCCTTCTTGGGGTGCTGACCCCTCTGCGGAACGGCGTTCTGCTGTTTCCTGCGCAGGGATCAATGTGTCCTCCAGCACCGCGGGCTACTGGCTGAGGGCAGTCCCAGCCACCATCCGGGCTTGCAGGAAGAGGGACTGCGCTCCTCTCAGAGCCAGTTTCCCAAAACTCCTTCGTTATAAGAATCATCAGACGCCTTGCAAAAAACACAAGTTCCCAGGCTCACTATCGCCAATGGGATGGTTTCACGGGACAGTCACTATGCAGGACGTGGCAGCTCTTCCCACTGTGCGTGGCTGCTACCTACACGCACGTACAGGCTCTGGGAGGACGAACCTCGAAACTGGGATGCGAAGTGAAAGGGGTCAATCATAAAACGACCTGTATTGTAAGACTGCATTTTTATGAAGTAGTAAGCAAAGGCAAATCCAGAAACACAAAGTAGATTGGAACCTGCCGGGACTTGGAAGAGGGAGAACAGGGAGTGACTACTTAAGGAATCTAGGGTTTCCTTTTGGGGTGGTGAAAATGTTCTGGACTTAGTAGCAACGGCTGCACAACTCTGGGAATGCCCTAAAGCCGGATGAATTATACACGTAGTAGAAGGATGGATTTTAGAATACATGAATCAATCATTTCTCACTAAGCAGTCATTTATACGAATTTATATGAATCCCCAGGTGCCACCTTACATGTATTAAACTACAGCATCCAAGACAGAAATCTGGAAATCAGGGGGCACCTGGGTGGCTCATTGGGTTAAAGCCTCTGCCTCTGGCTCAGGTCATGATCCCAGGGTCCTGGGATTGAGCCCCGCATCGGGCTCTCTGCTTAGCGGGAAGCCTGCTTCCTCCTCTCTCTCTCTCTCTGCCTGCCTCTCTGCCTACTTGTGATCTCTGTCTGTCAAATAAATAAATAAAAATCTTAAAAAAAAAAAAAAAGAAGGGAGAAAACAAAGATTACTGGTGACTTTTATTTTGAGGCTTTTTACATTAAGTTGTACCTTTCTTTGTGGGAATTTTTTCAAATGAGCACGAGGTAACATTCTTTTTTTTTTTTTAATAAAAATCATTAAGAAATAAAAATAACGTCTAGGTCGTCTGTTTTTCAATGATTAACAGGATAGTACCCCAGTCATCCTCCATTCGAGAGGACATACACCCAGACTGGAACTATCATGTCTGAGAGTAAGGTCATCCTTGTGTATCCCTGGTGTTGTCAGTGCAAAATTGGACTCAGTGCATGAATCATAAGAGACAGTCAAGAAGCGATAACCCACCTTCAGAGGCGGTGTTTGGTTTTTTCAAGAACCCATTAGGTCAGGGCTAACGGAAATCTTTACGATTCTTTGGAGTCATACACTCCCAGGGTTAAGCGAGCGCTCAGAAACAATTTGCTGCACTCCCAAAGAGACCTCAGAGAAATCACATGCCTTCCTGGACAACGGAGACAGAGAGCTCCGAGGCCAGGGGACTCTAGGAAAGGCATCATCATAATGTCTTAGGTCAAGACGTCACAAGGGGGTGAACGATTCCCTCCCAT
The DNA here is from genome assembly GCA_004024625.1 of Mellivora capensis. Lineage (NCBI taxonomy): Eukaryota > Metazoa > Chordata > Mammalia > Carnivora > Mustelidae > Mellivora > Mellivora capensis. The sequence continues at coordinate 1,963 of PISX010019877.1, forward strand.
CCCTTGAATCTACTGGATTAAATCGAGATTCTGGCTATGCTCTCTCGAGTTCTATCAGCCCTACTGCTGCAACGTGGGACGTGGCCCACGACACCTCAAACTTTGTATTTTGGAGTTAATGTTAATGTCACCCCTAAATTCGCCTGCTGAAATCCTACCCGCTCCTCAAAATGGTATTAGAAGATGGGGACTTCGTAGTGATGAGATCATGGGGATGGAGCCCTCATGAACGAGATTAGTGCCCTTATAAGAAAGGCCCCAGAGAACGTTCTCACCCCTTCCACACACGAGCACACAGTGAGAAGATGGCGGTCTACGAACCAACAAGTCCTCACCAGACACTGAATATGCTCTGGCTTCATCTTGGAATTCTAGCCCCCTGAACTGTGAGCAACACATGTCCCATCAATGAAGCCACGCGGTCTACGGGGTTTCTGTTACGGTGAAGCCATCACCGGGGGGTGGGGAGAGTGCCTTCCGGTAAAGCCTCGTGGTCCAAATGGCCGAGTTACTATCCACAGGGATTTAATGCTGTTTCTTACTAAACTGTGTTTCTGAAATGGACTGTTATTAGAGCAGTTAAGCTGGAGGATTTAGGGAGCCGTTATTTTTCTAATATATACACAGGGTAAGATTTTTAAAAATATGAGTGCCTAGAAACAAGTACATGCTTCATCCACGACTGCTTACTGGTTATTGGTGACGGCTGACTCTAACCTTGGTCCTGCCCTCTGGTTTACGCAGAATGCCCCTCCAATTCACTATCGACGCATTGTGAAAAGTCCACTGTGGTCACAGAAATGACTTCTCAGTTCCCATGAGCCATCCACGTACCTGACTCCAGTCTTTGGGGTAATGCCTGGTCGACACACTTTTCTCAAATCCCCGCGGTGGCTCACGGAGACTGTGAAGGTGTCTCTGTGGAGATTAGGTCTGGATTTCCCTGAGCAAAAAGGATGAAGTCTCTCTCTCATCTTAATTCTGGTTCTCAGTTTTCTACATAAGCTTATCGGATGTTCAGTCTCTAATAATTGGCCTCTAGCACCCACAGGCACCCAGGGCCAGAAATCACACTTTATATCGTGATTGACAGGAGCTAACGTAACCTTGGGGAAGCCCAGGGGTAGAAAGAGCACGGGAAGTCCCATGGGACCACTTATAAGCTGGACCTTCCTGGGCCAGTCCTGTGACACTCTGGAGCCCTAGCCTCATCATCTGTAAAACGAACGTAAACCACCTAGTAAATGCCACGTGCTGAGTGGGACTAGACAGCTTTGTCAGGGGTTCGGGTCTCTCGTCAGGCCCCAAACTATCCTCCTAACTTCATCTCCTGTTCATTCCTTCCAGATGTGCTGTGCTTCCAGCCACCAAGCCTCTGCTCCCACTGCTGTCTCAGCCTTCTGCCTCATTTCAGCATATAAACATCCTCCCGTCAAGGCTCTTCAACGCCACCTTTTATGAAGTCTTTTCTTTTCTTCCTTTTTTTTTTTTTCCCTCTTCCAAGCCAAGTGTCCTCTCTCTCTCTCTCTCTGTTTCCTCTAGAATTCTGTTGCACGTTTTAGGAACATCTTGCATGATGTCTATCAGGAGCTGCCTTGTCTACGTGCGAACCAACACGTCTCTTTAAGTGTCTTCCTGTTCTGGCGCAAGGCTGGGCACGGTGGCTTGTGCGTTAAAAAATGGCCAAGAAATGCTGGCAGGAGGAGGCAAATCGGAGACATTTACTAATATAAAGAGCTGAGCGCACTTACGGGGAGAGTGTCCCCTGCCCCTTTTCTGTGGGTTCTGTCCATCCCAGGCCCTAATAATCCCTAAGGGAGATGGACCATGCATGTTGGGATGCAACGTTCCCAACGGTCCCATGTTGGGACCACGCATGTGGGTGACAAGCTTCATGCCCCCTGCCCACCCGTGAACTCTGCTTTGTCTCTGATCACCAGAGAGGCCGCAAGGTCTGAGAAAACAGTCACACCAGATGTATCCTTCAGAGGATGGTCTGCCAATGGAACTGGTAAATACAACCTTGAGCGTGGACCCCAGAGACTTGGTCAGTGGACGGAGGCCATTTTTCTTCATCACAAGCCACTTGTTACTCTCCAGGAGGAGGATAAAATATTCTTTCCTCCTCCACACTACCGTCCGAGCCTCCTCCGCTGGCAGTGATGGTCCGTGGTGGCCGGTGGCGGTCACCACACTCGGCAGGCGACGGCCTCCCCTCTCTTCTGTGCTGCGTCAAGGTCCTCAAGGATCGAACCAGCACAACAGCTTCTTTCAACAGGTCTATGCACGTTGGCCTCTGTTCGAACCTCACCTGCTTTCTTTTATCTAAAACTATGAAAATAAAGTATTTATTTTTACTTTTCTTAAAGATATCCATTTGAGAGAGAGAGAGACAGCGAGAGAAGAGACCACAACCCAGGGGAGAGGGAGAGGGAGAAGCAGGCTTCCTGCCAAGCAGAAAGCCCGACACAAGGCTTGATCCCAGGACCCCGGGATCATGACCTAAGCCAAAGGCAGACGCTTAACCGACTGAGCCACCCAGGTGCCCCAAGTATTTAAAACCTACTATGGGACTTGCTTCCGAACAGTAAGGTTCCTTAGGAATTACGTCCATAAAATGAGAGCCTTTGTACCATTTTATATATATGTATGGATATTATTAAGAATTATCAACCATTATTATCGTGTAATTACCACTCATTCATTCAACATTTCCTGAGCACCCACATGGTAGGCATCGTGCCAGGGTCACAATGTCGGGCAAGATAGCTAAGATTTCATGGAGCAGATAGTCTTGCAGTGGAGAAAAGCAGACGATCCTTCACATATTTGCTTGTTAAGTAACAACAGGGGTTAAATCTAATGAGGACTAGGTGTCAGGTGTCAGGATAACACATCTTATAAAATAACCCAACTTAACTCAGTTTGTTTGGGGGTTGAGAGGCCGAGGATGGTGTCCTTTAAAAAGGGGCCTGTGAGCTAATCTCTGAAGGATGAAATTGCAAAAAACAATAAAAGAAAGGAAAATTCAAAAGGAGGGGAGAGAGAATTTTGGAAAGCACTATTATTAATGAAAAGAATAAAACTACTCTGCTTGAAATTGTGTTCTCTCTCATTCTGTCTTTGGAGGAATAGCAGTTCTCGTTCATTTGTTTGATTTCCGGGATAATTCGGTAGGGTTCATCTTTAAAAGAACAATCAGCTTTCCTGTGATTTCTCAAGGTTTTGCAGATGAGAAGTTTGCTCTTGGAACCCCGAAACCACAGAGCTGTCATTGCATGCAGAGCGCCACAGCGCACTTCTGTCTCCTGAGAGACAATGAGACGAGATGAGTATTTACTGAGCAGCTACTGTGTGCCAGGTGAGCCAAGTTCTCGAAGTACGTCCTCCCGTGCAATCTGTGGCAGACAGTTGCCACGGCTGAGATCTCCACTTGACAGATGAGGAAACTGAGGCACGTGAGGGCTGACTCGTCTGAGCTTGTAAGCGGCAGAGTCGGGACTGGGGGACCTGAAAGTCACCATCAGTGAGGGACGCATCCCAACAGCCTGCCGTTGGCCAAACACACCACGGGCTTTCACACCTCCCGTGGCTTTGCTCAAGCTCTTTACCCCACTTGGAATGCCAGTGGTTCCTGGTCCCCTCTCCGCTCCTCCTGATTAATGTGCGCTCCCCTTCGAAGACCCGGCTTCAACAATACCTCCGCTGTAAAACACCCTCCTTTCTCAGATTAGAAACCAGAAAGACAAAGGAACAAACCCAAAAATAAAGGGCCAAAGAATCTGTTCTTGCTCTGGCCTGGTAATAACCTAGAAAGAACCACTTGCAAACAAGAGCGAGAGCTTATCCGGTGATCCGGCTGAAAGAAAAGGTCCACGGGCATCTCCAGGTGAGAAGCATGAGTCTTCTGTTTCTCCCTACTACTGGGGGCACTGGCTGGCTTTGGAACAACCCTGGCTCACCGACAATCCACTCCACGGGCTACACCGGTATGTCCGAAGGACCAGAACTGGGCCTCCCTTATAAAAGCCTTCGTCAGCATCCCACACGGGGCTGACTGAGAGTTCAACGGGAGTTTAACGTGAGGCTGGACCCAGTCCCCGCAAAGCCACTGCCCGATACAGAAGATACAACTGAGGCTCAATCGGGGAGACCAGAAAATGATTTGGCGGGGGAGAGGACTGGTTTATCACTATTTTTCAAGATTTTATTTATCTGATAGAGCGAGAGAGAGAACATGATGGGGAGCAGCAGAGGGAGAGGGGGAAGCAGACTCCCCGCTAAGCAGAAAGCCCGATGCGAGGCTCGATCCCAGGACCTTGGGATCATGACCTGAGCCGAGGGCAAACGCTTAACTGACTGAGCCACCCAGGCGCCAGGAGAGGAATGTTTTATAACCAGGGGTGGGGGGGGGGGGGGTGAGGAGAACAAAAGTGGCCCATTTCCACAAGCTTCATTTAATTTCTGTGCAGCCTTCCCCCGCTCGGTAATTGAATGTATAATTTATTTTGGCTAGCAACTGCTGCGTGTGGCTTTCAGAACAACACTAATAGGCTTCTAAGGTTCAGTGCCACAGCATTTAGAGAGTGGAATAAAAGTCAGCAGATAAATTATTAAACGGGAAGTGGACGCCACATTTCTGCCCCTGCTGCAGGGGCCTGAAGTGTGGGGCGAGGCAGACGGGGAGTCCTAGGCATGGACACCGAGGCACTAACCACCCACACAGAGTGTACCGGGCCGTTCGGACACTGCTTATCTCCCGGTGTGGACCGAGGTCATCACGAGGCAGCACCACAGGGCAAAAGCCACCCAGGGCTCTTGTCAAATATTCTTGGAGCAGCAGATCTTTGATGACGGGGGAGCCCTTATTTAGCTTAAGAAATTAAAAAAAATTTTTTTTAATATTTAATTTAAATATTTAAGTTAAATATTTAAATATTTAAGTTAAATATTTAAATATTAAAAAAATTTTAACCCCATCTGAGGTCCAGTCATAATAAGCTTGCCTGGGATCTACAGTATTTTAGAACATGGTCCTGAGTTTCTAAGTTGGGAGAAGAAAGATCAAGGCTTCTAGAGCCTCTGTTCACAGTCTGTAGCTCTGATGGCAGCAGCTCATAAGCCGTTCTGAATGGTTCAAGTTACGCAGAACTCAAGAGTTCCCCCGTGAAGGCTACCATTCCTGAACTTTTTAAAAGGGAACCCGTTTATAGTAAGATTTCAAGTTTCTTACATCAATCTAAGCTAATCATCTGATCTAGTCTTCATTTTGCATAGCATCAGGGTTTTGGGGGTGGCTGTTCATTTTTGTCTCACCCTTTTTCTTGCTAACCCATCATGCTTACCAAAGCAGGCACCAGAAGAAAGTTCCACGTTCACCGACACACACCAAGGGCCGGTGGGGAGTGTGGATAAGCAATGCCCACGGTTAAGAAAACACAAGGACCCAAAGCATGACGGCAATCACGAGGAGGACGGTGCCGAGCAGGACAGACTGGGAAGGGCATCCAGCCAGAGCGGAGCTTCTAGCAAGAGTGGGCAGCAAAAGCCACCCTAACCAGGGGAGGCTTCTCATCACCTGCTTGAGAATTAAAAAAACCAAACCAAACCCAAGTATCTAGGGGAAGATTATTTTAGAAAGAGGGAATGGCAGGTACAAAGTCTCTGAGTTAGAATGCAGCTTCGCATGTTCAGAGAACAGAAGCCAGCCAGTGTGGCTTAAGTAGGTGCCAGATGAGGACAAGGGGTGGGCAGGCCCCAGATGGTCTGAGGACTCCCAGGGAAGGTGTTCGGTGTCATTCCAGATGTGGCAGGAAGCTACTGGAGTTCCCAGGAGTCAAAAGCAAAGCTTAACCCCTCAAAAGGGGCATGGGTAGCAATCACGTGTGAGGGCGCTGGTGCCCAGAGCCGCCCCAGGTGAATGAAGATACAACATTCCAGAGCTGCCGTGGAAGGTCAGCTCTGCAACCAACCCGGAGAATCCACCCAGAGCAACAGCAGCAAGTGGGGGACAGCCAACCCTGGCGTTATCAACTGGGAGCTCACAGAGGAGATGGGAGTGGAGGGCAGACCATCACTGAAAACACCGGCCCCCCTCGTACGGGGCCACACAAACCTCCCAGGCAGTCACTCAAGCTTCCCCAGTGCTGGCCCTAAGGATGCTCTACCACAGCGGCCTGGAGTCAGAGCAGGCGAGGACTGCCCACTCCAGAGACCCTCCCTGCCTCGGCTCTGCCCCTGGGAAAGGGGGCACGGACCACAGGACCGCAGCCCGTGGCTGTTGGGAGGACGAAATTAGACAGTATGTGCAAAAGGGCTCGCCACACACACTCCAGCTACAACACCTGAATCTCTGGCACACCGTGGTCCGGCTCTGTGCACGTGTCCTCGATGCACACCGTCCCAGGGGGTGACAAGCACATCCTGTAGCAAACACCTGCCTGAGGGTTTTCTCTCAGCTTGAGTGTGGAGCAGGTGAGGGAGCCAGGGAGGTGATGATCCGGAAACAGCCCTCCGCAACGACAGACGGAACAGAGTCAAGAACCCACTTCCCCTGCCCCTCAGGTGGGGCAGCGCCGAGGCCGTCCGACACCCCCTCCCAGCGGTCCCCTGTGGGAACGGACCTCAGCTGCCCACAGCCGTTACCTGCCCAAGAGCGCACCTTTTGTCGGCTTCCTTCCCTTCCCCGTCTCAGCCCCCCATCACCTGACTGACTCTCTCGGGGACTGCTGCTCAAGTAAACCGTCTGGCTCCTGAACCTCGTACAGAAATGGGTCTGGGGCAGAATATTTATCACTAATAGCAAGCTGGACAGAGTACTCTTTCTGTACTTATTAGCTTCTAGTTGCAGGTCTCTGGGGTTTCAAACGAACAAACATCAACAAAAACTAAATAGCCATGTGCTGGGGTGAAGCAGTCCCAACTTGTAAAATTCTCTCTAGGCACAATTCCCCTGGGGCGTCGACTGCCCGCCAGGCCTGGGTGGGACAGGTTTCCGAAGGGCCTTGCCGGAAAGTAGCTTCACACTGTCATCCGTCTGACGCTACAGACGTGGGCACGGCCAGTGTGCTTCCTGCTACAGACATAGATTCAGAATCTGTTTCTCCATTAGTTCTTTCTTTCCTTTCTTCTTAGAGGAATCTCTCTCTCTCTCTCCACACACACACACCTGAGTCGGCTTTCCTAAACAGCCAGGGAACACTTAAGAGGAGAGAACGACGGGCTTACCTTGGGAGAGGCACTGGTTGGCCAGGGCGACCTGACCGGAATGCAGGTAGAGATTGAGGCGCGTGAAGATGCCCACCAGCGAGGGAATGGTGATGAAGCAGTAGGCAACACAGGCCTGGAAGGACGGGAAGAAACACAGCAGGTGACGTAGGCAACACCCCCACCGCAGCCTGGTCCTCCTGCTTCCATCCATCACATATTTTCAATTAAAAAAACACTGACAAGGGGCGCCTGGGTGGCTCAGTGGGTTAAACCTCTGCCTTCGGCTCAGGTCATGATCTCAGGGTCCTGGGATCGAGCCCCGCATTGGGTTCTCTGCTCGGCAGGGAACCTGCTTCCTCCTCTCTCTCTGCCTACCTCTCTGCCTACTGTGATCTCTGTCTGTCAAATAAATAAATAACATCTTAAAAAATAAATAAATAAAACAAAATAAAGTAAAAAATAAAAAACACTGACAATAACGAAATCTCCTTCTTCTGAGCCCCAATTTTCTCTTCTCGCCTCTGCAGCATACTCCAGATGCCTCTTTGGGAGGAGGGCAGCCAGGCAAGTAAGGAGCATAAGGGGATAAGGAAAATAAACCCTCATCTGTCATAGCAGGAAGTAAATAGGTTGACACCTATTAGTGACTAAGCAGCAGACTTTTAAACCAATTACTTAAAATATGGCAGTAATTAGAAGAAATTGCTCGAAAAGGTTTTGAGGTGGTTGGCTCTTGAGAAAAGAGGTATAAAGTCAGAGCAGGGACAGTATGCTTATTTTTGGTCCAATTCCATTAAAAAAAAAAAACAGATATGGATTGCTTTGATAAAAAGACTTTCCAGATATAGGCAGGAGCCAGAGATAATTCAGCTGGCAAAAAATGCGATCCACCTCTCAACACGGCCCACCCCACCCCCGCCCTTAACACGTGTCCAAATGGAGACTTCTCTGATCATTTGTCTTGAAAAATCTCAAGAAAAGTGGTTCATCCATAGATACTTAAGAAGGAAAAATTAACCTGGAAAATCGATACTTAACCACCCCTTAGGACACACTTGTCTTTTTCTGGGAAGAGCAACTTAGAAACTTGCAAATGAAACAACTGGAGGTTCAAAGTCAGGGAGTCTTATCTCTAGAACATACCCGGACAAAGGCAGCCGTCTTTCTGGAATGATTTCCTTTCATTACTTTCCTCGTTTCCATTGCCAACCGGTTTACACTCTGGATTTATTAATTAAAAAAAAAAAAAAAAAGGAAGACTTATGAGATGATGGCTGACTCAGATTAACATCTTCCTAGAGATCTGGATGTCAACTGCATACAAGTCAACAAGAACGAGCCACGTGGGGCCCAGACGGGTTAGCTCCGAACCCTGACATGCCAGAGGGGTCATCCCGCCTGCCTCAGTCTCAGCCTTGAGCAAACATCTCCAACAGGGTAAGAACAAAGGCCCTCACTCAGTTAGTCATGCCTATCCACTGGCATTGTAAATGACCATTTTCTGGTTTAATGAACAGCCAGGGTTCACTTCATTTCCAGAAATCCCACACACTAAGCTTGAGATCTTAGCAATCCTAAGAGAAACTCCAAACCCGAGAGGCAGCCCACAGTTCAGCGAAGCAATGCAGACGTGAACTCTAAGGATAGAAACAGCCACTTCCATCACGCTCACGGCCTACGGGTGTGTTCTTCCTTCCTTCACTGCCACAACCCTACGAGGTGGACACGGTGAGCTCCCCCGACGTACAGAGGTCTCTACTGTTAGGCCTTAAATTCAGGAATGCCACATAACCTGCTAAGCAGCAAACAAATATGTAAAAAGGCTGCTCTCCTTGAATTTACATGAAGCAATTAAAGCCTTGGGGAATCTTTCCACAAACGTGAAAAGTTCGGACCCACGGTTCCCAAACTGTGTACCATGGCATCCTTGAGGGCTGGAGCAAACTCACAGGGGCACCCACAATTTTTTACGGAAACAGAGCAATGTTCCATTGTCGAGCGCTATGGATAGCACCAGCCTTAGGAAGCTCACGGATTCAACACCGGACTGTGCCCTGTTCCTCATGGCGATGTCCTAGCTTGGGTGAAACCCAGTTCTCAACAGCTGCTTTGATTACAAGTACTGTGCAAAAACCAACGTGGGGAAAGAAAAATCAACGTGGAACAGGGAACAAGGGTAGTGATGCCAATCCGAGGGCAAGGTCTGAGAAGTAGTACAGTGCCCAACGAGTTACTAGTAATTGGGATTATTTAAGAATAAAAATATATAAAAAATATATATATATATTATTTTTCTTTCAGTTCACATATATCATTATTTCTAAGAGCTACCCATTGTTAGGGCATAAACACTTAAGTTCTTTGAGTCTAACTTCTTAATCAATAGAACTGCTACTTCTTTCTTTGCTGTGGGGACACCACAAAGAGCTACCAAGAACCAGCTAGCCTGAGACTCCAGTTAAGCTCTTAGAGCCATACGTTAATATTTCCGTAACTCATCAGTGCAACTCACTTTGCTGCTGGCATACAGGACTGAGAATATGCTCATTTCAGAGAAAAAGAGGTTAAAAAAAAAAAAACCCATGCAAAGACTTAGGCAAAAATTGCAGATTTGATTAATCTTTGAGAAACCGGCTTTTATGCCCCAAAGAAAAAAGAGTTACGGGGCCACAAGACTCCCAGATTAAACTCCATGCTTGGCAGATAGTTAGTACTTATTGAGAAAACAAACGAAAAGATGAAAATCCTTACGTGAATCAACTGCACAAGAACAGGTTCCAGGTTGCAAAACATTGACCTAGCCTCAACGTAAAAACTGAGCTGTTGTTCAAAATCACGGCCAAAGGAAACCTAGAAACAAGGGAAAAGGTGCTGAGAATGTTACCCCTAGGCACCTGGGAGCACACACCATTGAGAAGAGTTACCCTGAGCTCAGGACTGGTAGTCACCAAAAATATGAATGGGTGGAAATGCCCAGGGTATGCAAAGGCGTGCGCGTGCGCACACGCACACATACGCTCGAATTTACACTTGCCTCTGAGGCGTACTCCAGATGGCTCTTTGGGAGGAGGGGGACAGGCAAATAAGGAGCATAAGGGGGTAAGAAAAATAAACCCTCACCTGTCATAGCAGGAAGTAAATAGGTTAACACCTGTTAGACTTTACATGACTTTGCCCAGCATATAACTGGAATATTATATTACTATTACCCCCTCCTCTTCCTGACATGAGCACTGGAGTAGAACATAAAAAGGCCAAAGGGTAGTACAGAACAGTATCTTAGAATGTAAATCGGATTTCCCAGGCTAGAAGGAAACGCCTGGAAAGGAAATAATGGAATTTTGTTTGTCAGCTGTGGCCTTTTCACAGAACATAAATTTGGTTATTGGGAGTCATTGGTCAGAGGGATTTCCCTAATAAGAGCCACACCTTTCTGCTTCCTGATGGGGAGTCCAAACTTGGCAACTTACGGGTGGCTGGGGGAGCCATACATGGAAATTTCTCCATCAATAAAAATCTATTTTTTTCAAATTTATGAACAGCTGGTTAGGAGGACAAACTTTACTCTTACAGCAATCATTTTTGCCCAGAGGAGGTTTAACATTGCTATTTCCATTAAAGCTATCAGGTTTCCCATCTTATTTCCGCATATTCTTTTCCATTCTAACCCGGTGGCTCTCAGACAAACCCATAAAGGGATAAAATACCACCTGATCATCGTATAAATCAAGGGCAAGGAGAGTCCCATGGTAAAAGGTGCATTTCCCAACACAGCAGTTGAAAGGTTAATTCTGATTTTGCATGAAAATGGATTATTTTACCTACAGAGTCAGAAAGGATGACGCTGACCCCTCCTGATGAACATTTTCAGGGTCCTTTTCAAAGTGATCTAGTAATTATCTCTTGGTCAGCTTTTGTCTTGACATTTATATTAAAATAAGACACCGGCAGAGGTTGCTACTTTAGGTTTGTGCACAAAGAAGGAAAACAACGGTGGTTCTGGCTAGGAGGGGCTGGGGGGGTTGTTCCCAAGAAGGCTGTAAGAATCCCTCCCATTCTACCTGGCCTTTTGCAGCGTCCCTGTGGACCCCTCCCCCCAATCTTGGGGGTGGAGTCTACTTTCCCCTCTCTCCAAGGCAATAGCCCTGGTGACTGCAGGATGGGACAGCAGTCACTGAGTGATCGCAGGACTTTGGTCTTAAAAGGCCCCACAGCTTCTGTCCATGCCTGCACCATACAAAACAGCTTGGCGGAGAAGGCTGGATGGTGGCAGAATGGCAGAAAGAGGCCCCAAAAGCCAGCACCAAGAGCCTAAACATGGGAGCGAGGCTGTCCTGGATCCTCCGTGGCCCTGATCCTGGTACACGGAGCAACCTGGCTCCAGTCAACCCCCAGGATTGTTAATTAATAAAACAGGGGCGCCTGGGTGGCTCAGTGGGTTAAAGCCTCTGCCTTCGGCTCAGGTCATGATCCCAGGGTCAGGCGCTCTGCTCAGTGGGGAGCCTGCCTCTCTGCCTACTTGTGATCTCTGTCAAACAAATAAATAAAATCTTAAAAAAAAAAAAAGAATTAATAAAACACTGTAACTGAAAGCTGCAAAGTCTTGAGGTGAGTTGTTACGTACAATTTTGCCCCTCCCACCAGCATCCTTCCGCCATCACCCAATGAGCTGCACATCACATCGGGTGCCTTTGGGAGCCCCTACTCCCGACTCCCAGGATCCTTGTGATCCGAGATTGCACAGGCATGTGAAGGTCTCCCAGGCCTGGCCAGTGTGTTCCTTCCCCCTCACTGCGCCAACTCATGCAGGGATGAGCCGGTGACCTTTAGTCTAGTTAGTCTAGAGACTCATCCCAGGACTTCCCCTGGAGCGCTTCCTGCTGGGCCGCAGTGCTGGCAGGCCTGGGCACCCGGGGCTCTGCAGGGGAGTGAGCCTGCCAGGGAGGACACTTCGGGAGCGGAACCCAGAGCCACAGACCTACAGAGGGCAGGTCCTGATGACACCACGGAGACCCCTACAGCCAGCTGCTCCTTCAGAGAGCTCCATTCCTGGACTTGGCGTCCCCCATCCAAACCTCTCCCCCCCCCCTTTTTTTTATTCCTTAGGCCAGTTTGGTCTTGGCTCTCTTTGCCCCCAGGGGAGTGCTGGCTAATGTAAGATGTTTTCTAATTTCATCTTATCATAATAAAAATGAAAAGCACCAGGGAACATAATGTTAACTGCTTTCACCGGAGTTAAGAACAAACAATTACATCACATTTCCAAGTGCCCTGAAACTTCTTCCCCCAATACTTACCATTTTTATAAATCCATTAATCAAATATGCCAGCATTCTTTTCTCATCCTCAAGAGTGAGTGCACTAAAATCAATAATGGTACATAATTAACACTGAGGTAACAAATGAAAGTTTCTAAAGAATATATAAGAAGTAAGCGATTTAACAGGTAAGAACATTTTACATTTTTTAGATTTTAAAAACTCCCAATGGGCTGTGTGTGTTTCTTCTGATGAAAATATATCATCTAAATGCACATAACTTAAATGTGTTTCTCATCTCTCTCAAAGATGACGTCTTCAGAACATATTTATTAGCAGCAAAGGAGAAAGAAACTTTCCCTTGGAATTTGGACAGCAAGGTCCAACTGCGAATTTTGCATTCTGGAGAAGTTGTGTTCAACATTTTGGAATAAAAAATTTCAAATAAGCAGTTAAGTCAAAAGAATTCCACAACAAACATCCATATATCTACCACCAGGATCCCACCATTATCATTTTACTGTATTTGCTTTATCACGTAACTATCCACTTCCCTCTCCATCCATCAAATCCAGCTCATCCCGGGGAAGCATCTTCAAGTAAATTACAGATTGTGATTGCCTCTATCTAACAGCAGTATTGATACCAATGTAAGTAAGACAGCGTCACGTCCTTAAGCTTCAACCTCACATGTGAAGGCCTAGTAACAGTTCCCCAAATTTATTTTTTAAAAAAACTTAAGAGCCTAGAGAAAACAGGAGCCAAGTCTTTTGTGTGTTGGTCTGTCCTGCGGGAGAGTAAGTACCAGCAAAACCTGTACTGTGTCCCTAACAAACACTGTCCCTTTCGTTGAGACTCCACTGCCCAGCCCCCTCTGCAGCTGGGAAAAACCAGAGGACAGTTCTAGCCAAGGGGATGTGAGCACAAGCGAGGGTGAGCCATCCAAGTTTCTCCCAGAAAGAAAACTGCTGTCCTCCAATGCCCGCAGGCTGTACATGGTCATGGTCGTGGTAAGCCAGCTTCCGCCCCAGGAAGACACGGCAGAGGGATGGCCAAGCAACAAGACAGAAGGAGCCTGGGGCGCCTGGGTGGCTCAGTGAGTTAAAGCCTCTGCCTTCGGCTCAGGTCATGATCTCAGGGTCCTGGGATCGAGCCCCACATCGGGCTCCTCCTCTCTTGCTCTCTCTGCCTGCCTCTCTGCCTACTTGTGATCTCTGTCAAATAAATAAAAAAATAAATAAAAATCTTAAAAAAAAAAAAAAAGACAGAAGGAGCCTGGATTGCACTCTACGGTACAGTGACCCTACCCCAACCTTCTGATCTCACACCTTTAGCAAGACAGAAATAAACCTTCTATTTTGCCGAAGGTAAAAACCCGGTATCCTACTAAGACAGGTGCTTTTCTGATGTGTTTTGTGCCTTTATTTCTATTTCTGTCCAACTAAAAAGCCTATCGGTTCCATGTATTATGAAAAGTCTTGATATTTTGATTTTGATAACTATTCATGAGGTTGACAATGCAAGATCATGAAGATAAGGATTCCAAAGTTCAGAAGAAAAAAAAAAAAAGTAAAATTCATCTTGCTGACGGTTAAGTTGCAAAACCGTTTTCTCCATTCTTGTAACATTTTCCAGTGACTCAAGCTGCTGTACTGAAAAATTCTTTGGGGACTAAAATTTTAGCCACAAATAAGCAGGAACTGCTTCAAACACAATCACATGGAAGCATGTAAGGGGGGTAAAAAAAAACTAGAAAGAAAAGGAGTGACAGTTTGGCCTCTGACCCAAGAGGTAAGGCCAACGCGGAGGACTGAGTCTCAAGTTTACTGAACACCTCCAGCCCTTCATGTAAGGGACCGAAGCCATTTCATCTGAATTTCAAATAATTGGCTAATAATGAGAAAAAATGTACAGCTATGTTACTGGACGAGTGAACTCATTATTATCCTATCTGGTGCTCTCAAATCTCCAGGAGACATGGAGTTTGAGTTCACTTGGATGAAACCAGCCTTTTCCTGTCAACAGAAATAAATCCCTTTGTAAAAACATCTGCCATCTTGGGGTGCCTCGGTGGCGCACTCGGTTGACTGTCTCTTGGTTTAGGCTGAGGCCATGACCTCAGGGTTGTGGGATCAAGCCCCACCTCAGGGTCCATGCTCAGCAGGGAGTCTGCCATGGATTCTCTCCCTCTGCCCCTCCCCCAACTAGCTCCTGCTCTCTCTCTCAAACCAATCTTCAAGAACAACAACAACAACAACAAACCTGCCATGTCATTTTCTCGGGAAGGTTCATCTCAGCCTCTCTATTCTCCTGAACTTGAATGCCCTCATTAGCAAGAATTTCAATAGACCCCATAAAATGATATTACCCATAGTGGCAGCTTAATGCAGTAATTCCCCAATGTACTATTATGTGGTATTAAGACCCAATCCTTGTTATGTCTCAGCCTCGAGCGTGGCTTACTTCACAGAGTCATGCATGGTCTTGCACACGTGCAAAAGGGCATTCAGAATGACAGGGTCCTTCGTGGGTTCTTGCTGATGCCTACAAGACATTTTAAGATGACAGTAAAAGTTATGTCCACTCACAGCAATGAAGGCACGAGCTGAGTTTCTCCTTTGTTGCGTATATTTGAGATAAAGAAAATTACTCAGTTGGCATTGGCAATGGTTGGTTTTACCTTTAATTCTTCTTCCAATAACAATAACAAGCTTGCTTTTCTGCACATATAGTAACTTCTCCTAAAATCCCGGTAAATCCTACAAAATCACGGGAAAGCTGCTGCATTTCCTAAGCCAGCCAATGGGCAAAACTGATTTTTTTTTTTTTAACTACGTTTCTTTCTAAAGCTGTCTACAACCTGTGTAACTGTGTTAAGTGCCAGACAAAACTGTAATTTGGCTTTTCAAATAATATTGAAGGACAAGGTCTTATAACAAATCTCTACCTAAGTAAAGGAGGTATATTTGTTCTAAGCATATGGAATTAACCTCTTAGGAAGACAACCCAAGGAAAGCTTAAAACATACATTATTCAAGCAACATCTAACTCAATTTTCCCAACTGGGGTTATTTAAGTTCCATCTTAACACACCTTATTTTACTCTATCTATATATTTAATAATTTAAGCGACTTTAACTTTTTAAAATTTAACTCTGTCTTAGAAAAAATACATGAAAACACCAATTAAACTAGTTATATAATATATATTATCAAATATACTTAAATATATAACTTTTAAAATAAAAATCAAGGGGCACCTGGGTGGCTCAGTGGGTTAAGCCTCTGCCTTCGGCTCAGGTCAGGATCTCAAAGTCCTGGGATCGAGCCCCACATGGGGCTCTCTGCTCAACAGGGAGCCTGCTTCCTCCTCTCTCTCTCTCTGCCTGCCTCTCTGCCTACTTGTGATCTCTCTCTCTGTGTCAAATAAATAAATCTTAAAAAAAAAATAAAAATCTCTCCTCCCTGTGCCACCTAGAATTATTTCCTGTACCACCAACAGTAGGCTGTTTGGGGAAACACAGATGTAGTCAAAAGGAAAGCAACGAAATTTAAAAACCGATCACAAATCTAAGCATGGAAGACGGAAAACTTTCTAGCTCTGCGACCTTGACAAGTATGACTTTATTTTTATCTTTTAGAATGTTACTCCCTAAGTAGTTCATTAACAGACGGCTCCTTCCAAAAACACATCGGAATACAATGTAGGTGACGGCCGGGTTCTGGCTACACCTTATGACTTCGTCTGCTTAGGCACTGATAATAAACTTTTATCATGACTGCTCCTTTTAATGTGATTTTCCTCTCCATGTTATTTCAGAGGTTAAATGCATACAGATCATTAGGCCTCCAAGGACACAGAGTGACTCCTACCCACACGCATCACAGGGGCACTGGCAATCCAAGCTTCCGGTGACGCCGTATTATACTTACTTGATAAAAACTTCCATGATGCATTTGCAAACCTCCACCCGCACACTCTCTTTTTGGAACATGTCCAGAAACGGCAGAAATTTTTCCTAAAAACAAACAAACAAACAAATAAATAAAAGCACCCTCCATGCCATTTACACAAGTTGCTGGAAGGGTTTTGGGGGTCCCTTTTCTTCTGAAGCTCAGAGCAGAGAAAGACTTGTTCATCTCTCTGAGGCGGGTTAGATGAGGACCCACGTGAAAGCAGGTTTGTGAAACCTAGGAGGATTAAAACCACTCACACGCACCAGCGGTCAGGGCTGGGGCCAGTGAACATTTGGGGAACAATCTGGGCAAGCTTCAGATGACCATGTGCTTCTCCAGATAACAACACACAAGGTGGGCTTCTGACTTTTTTACAATTGTATTGACCAGAGAAAGAAGAGCCAGTTGTTCAGAGTGGCCCCCACAACCTGACTCTACATTTACTAACTGTGCCACCTGACTCAAGTTACTCCACACTTCCTCCAGCACCAGTCTTCCCATCTGTAAAGGGGCAATCATAACTGCTCCTACTTCCTAGTGATGTAAAAACGGTACGAGGCAACGCATGCAAAGATCTCAGTAGGTGCTTGGAATATGGCAAAGCTCCAAAACATCAGAGGTCCTATTTTTAACATAAACAAGAAACACACACAGTTCTGTGAGTGTTCATAAATGGAAACCAGAAGACACAGAGGCAGCAGGGAAGAGAATCCCCTAGATTTGTACTTGCCCAGGGCAATGCAGCCGATGTGAAGGGGCATCATGGGGTATTCTAAAATATGAGGGACGCATTAAAAAAATGTCAACTGTCAGAGACTGAGACAATGATGAGTTCAACCTATTTCAGAGTCTCAACGAGACTTCATGTGTGATAAAAAGCAAGTATCCTATGAAAATCACCGTGGAAGAGGAAATAAGGAAGAAGACGTCTCCAAGGTTTGAGAGGCTGTATGATGTTCAAGAGGGGCACACATTCCATGAGCGAGGCACAAAAGAAATAAAGATAATCTTTTTCTCTCACAGTCTGGGTACTCATTTTTCAAACGCTGATTAAGTTGTTATGCCATACTGAAGTTGTTTACACCAAATGCTTCCTAAAGGGAACTGTTAAGTATTTCTTTTGGCCTGGGGCATCATGGAAACATGACTGAGACATTAAGTGAACCTCTCACTCGGACACAAATTTCCAAAGGTAATTAAGGAACACTACTTACCACTGAGAAAAGAACGGAGAAATCATGGAAGTGGGCAATCACTTTCTTAATTATTGACTGAAGCTGCAAAGCCAAACAGAAAACACATCTTATTTAATAACACTTGGATATGTTTTTTCAAGATTTTATTTCTAGGTATTCTCTACACCCAACGTGGGGCTCGAACTCACAACGCCAAGATCAAGAGTCACACGCTCCCCCGAATGAGCCAGCTAGGCACTCCAAAAATTGGATATTTCTAAAAGGCGACCTTCTTTCATAATTTGAAATTACAATTACAATAAAGGAGAGCGGGATGTCTCGGGAAAGGGAGATTACTGGCTGTAGGTTAGGCCCTGTCTCAATCGGAGTTTGCCCATCTTACTCTGCAGTCTTGGGGGAAGCCACTTCTCACCCTCATCTTCCTCTTCCGTAAAATGGAGAGTAAAGCAGTATCTTGTTCACTGTGAGGGTTAGATGGGATAGTTCGTGTGACGTGCTTAGAGCAGTACAGTGTCTTTCCTTGGAAAGCTGTCTATTAAAATCAGCTACGAATATTCGGGGCGGAGGAGGGGCCAATAATTCATCAAAGGGCCACGGAGCCATCACAACTACTGAATGCAGCTAATGCTGGTCAAAAGCAGCCAGAGGGAGCATGTGAACAAATGGGCATGGCTGGTTCCAATAAAACTTTATTCACAATAACAGATGGTGAGCTACAATACATGGGTCTATGGGGCATGCTTTGCAGACCCCTGTTCTAGCCCATCATGGCCCTGTGTTTCTTGACTTCCGTGGAGAGGCAATGAACGGAGTTTACTGGCAGAGTCAAATGTCACATCATTACCCGAGGATGGTGGCGCAATCTCTAAGCTTGGCCCCAGAGACCCGGGTGCTGATGTCCACCACCCCTCACCCTGAGATGCACATGGCCCTGTTGACAGAGAAAACCACAGAGGTGCTTCTTCTACGGAAAATAAAAACCCCAGCTCCTGGTTACTGCCAAGAAGAGAAAACTGACAGGTACTTTTGTTTATATTAAAAATGCTGCTGTTGAAATCATTTAACAAGGAAAATGCTCATGGTCTAAAAATAAAGTTTTAAGCAGTAGGAGCCCTACTTCATAATTAAGTAGCTTACTAGGTCGGTCAAGCAAAAGACTAATAAAGACAGCAAAACTGCCACACAAGGCTGCGAGGCAGAGCAGTGTGAGGTACTGGTGAGAACCATTTCGGAAACCTTATCTACCGCAACTAATCCCAGGAAAACATGACATTGTTTTAATATTTAAGTCACACATAACGCATCTCTCCCAATTTAGATTTTTTCCCCTTCGTTACGAAAATGCTGAAAACCAAGAAAATTCAAAGAACATGTGACCAAGAGCCATTTACTTGCCCCTCAGATTCTAAAGTGACTAACATTTTACGACAATGAGCTTTACCTCCTCACCTATCCACCCAACTCGTGGCAGAATTCATAAACACGCAATCCACATACATTTTAAATTTTCATTTTGAAATCACTTCAAACTTGCAGCACGGTTGAAAGAAGAGTACACTCCCATGTTCTCTTTACCCAAATTCACCGATTTTTAATATGTTGCTAAATCGGCCTTACCGTTCTATGTAAGACATCTACTTCCCCCACCCCGAACCATGACGAGTAGACTGCATGTTTCAGATCTATCAACCCTCAATACTTCATTTGAGTTTCCTAATCATCATATTCCCTGACATTTCTACGGAGCTGTATCAAATTCATGGAAGTTAACACTGACAGACGCAAACACTTATCTAACTCAATCATCCACAGTCCCTCCTGTCAACTGTCTCGGTATGTTCTCTGCGGAATTATTTTTCCCTCTCTGCAGCATGGGGCCCAGTCCAGGATCACGCACTGCTTTCCATTTTCGCGGCTCTTTAGCCTCCGTTAATACAGAGCAGTGCCTTGGCCTATGCCGTTAATGACAACGGTATTTTGGAAGAATACAGGCGGATTACTTCCTAGAATGCTCCTCAACTGGGGCATGACGGCTGTTTCCTCTTGACTTAATTCAATCACGCTTTCTCAAGGTCAAGGCTACAGGCAGGATGCTGTTTCTTCCTCAGGGTGCCCCACCTGCCGCCACACGTATCCACTCGCTCCTCACGGGTGACAGGACGTGTGATTAGCAGGTCAATGCCTGTCTGAGGTCTCCGCTGTATGGTCACCATTTTTCCCCTTGCAGCTAAAATTCATTCTAGAAAGACCCAGGGGGATATGAAAATATCACACTCCTCATACTCTCCCCCCTAGACTGATTGAGCATCGACTGAGGATTCTTGCCTGAAAAATCGAGGTTTCTTATCTTTACTGCCTGTGATGGCTGCACACAGAGATCTTTGAACTCTCTCATTTCTTCCCCGACTCAGCACCCCGTGCCTGCCTTTCCCCTCATCAATCTATTCCCCCTAAGTTTGGACTCCTGGATTCCTACTTTAGGAATGGATCCATTACTTTCCTTATAGCTTCCAGTGCTCAAACTGGGGGCCTGTGAGAGCCCCTTCCAAGCTGCTTCTGTGTCCTTCCCGTGCGTCCCACGCCCATCAGTTTTCTCGGAGTACTTCTTCACCCTGTGGCACAAGAAACTGTTCCAGTTCCCTGTGTCCCTTCCCTAACCCAGACCTGGAGTAAGCTAACCCCCCACACAGACCCCAGGCTGTTTCTTTTTTCTTGATACAGCATGGCTGGTTCCAATAAAACTTTATTCCTGGGGAGCCTGGGTGGTGCAGCTGGTCAACCATCTGACTCTTGGTTTGCTCTGGGTCACCGTGATGTCAGGGTTGTGAGATCGAGCCCAGCATCAGGCTCAATACTTAGAGTGTGCTTGGGATTCTCTCTCCTTTTCCCTCTGCTCCTCTCCTTGCTCCCTGTCTCTCCCTGTCTTTCTCTCCCTAAAAAAAGTTTTTTAAATAACTTTATTCACAATAACAGATGGTGGACTATATTACATGTGGTCTATGGGTCGTACTTTGCAGACCCCTGTTCTAGCCCATCATGGCCCTGTGTTTCTTGATGACTTCCATGGAGAGGCAATGAACGGAGTTTACTGGCGGAGTCAGAAGTCACATCATTACCCGAGGATGGCGGCATAGTCTCTAAGCTTGGTCCCAGAGACCCAGGTGCTGATGCCCTCTCACCCTGAGATGTTCACTGTTGACAGAATCACCGAGGTGCTTCTTCTAAGGAAAATATAAACCTCTTGCCCTGGTTACTGTCAAGAAGAGAAAATTTACTGACAGGTACTTTTGTTTATACTGAAAACACTGCTGTTGGGATCATTTTAAATCGTGTAAGACAAGGGGCTCACAACTCACACGGGAGGCTCTCCAGAATGCAGGCTGACCCCTGGGGTACCTTTTATATATTGCTTCTAGATATGACAGAATTGTATAATGTAATTATTCCTCTCTCTCTTAGGAACGGACTGCATTGGAATTATTATGTTAAAGTCTTCAATTAAATGGGTCCCTAGGAGTCAAGGTCTTACTAAATATTCCTCAACAAAAATTCTAATGCATCTCAGTCTTCCTATGCACCCAAGATCTTGACAACCCACAAGGTTGTATGACCCATCTCTACACGCTTCATTCACTCAGTGATGCTTACCGAGAGCCTGGTGTGCGAGGCTATACAATGTTTTCATCACCCCTAGAAAAATGTCAGATACTCAGTGCCTCCTCAGTAAATTCTAATCATGAACTATTTAAATTAGCCAATGGGGAAAACACTCTTACCAAAATGTTAGAATTCTAACCTTCTTACAAGAACATGTGATTCATTTTCTTCCGCTAAGTGAAGCTAGAAATTGATCCCAGGCAGTAAGTGCCAGAACATCATGTTATTAAATAAAAAATAAAATCTCAATTGTTGAAAGTTACCTGACAGTAAATGAACCTTCGCCAGACTCCGTCTTGAGGGGGAAAAAACCTGCTATCAAGGACATTATTGATTCCACTGACAAAGCTGTACTATGGAGGACGCAGCATGAAGATATTAATGTTAAACTCTCTGGAGTCGAAAACCAAACTGTGGTTATATGGAGAATGCCCTTGTTCTTAGGAAATATTCACTGACTTCTTCAGATGCAAAGTAGCATCACGCATGTAACTGATCCTCAAAGGAGCCAGGATAAAATTTACACATGTATTATGCACATGTGTGTGTGTACACATGATAACGATAAAGCAAACATGGAAAATGTTCACGGTTGGTGAATCTGACTAGAAAAAAATAATGGGCAATCTCGGAGCTATTCTTTCAATTTTCCAATAGGCTGGATTCTATTTCCAAATAAAAAGTTAGCTGAACTGGAAAACACAGGCCCCTTCCTTAGTGGTGCCAAGCAGCTGGGCAGGGGCAGCCTATATCGCACCTCACGCAATCCTCACAGCCACTCTGAGTGTAGGGCTACTAGCCCCATTTTACAGGCGAGAAAACTGAGGCACAATAAGGTTCAGTAACAGAGTAAAGGGCAGATGGCGATGATACGGTGGAGCCAGGATCTGAACCCAGGATCATCTGACTTTACAGCCTGACCCATGCAACATGCCTATGTGATTCAACAGAATAAAATTCCTAACAGTGTGGAAATGACAAAGGCACAGCTGTTACCTGAGGGTAGGAGTCTTCAAACGCACGATCTGGAGTCATGTGCTTGATGACATCAGCCAGAACGGTATTCACCTCTCGTTTCTGAGGGGAGCGGGGAAAAAACCTGTGTTAGACACTGAAAGGCAGTCACTGGCCACTTTTCTGGGGCAAGGGCTAACATCTTCAGAACATATCCCATACTCTCCAGGGAACAGTTTCCAATCTTCTGCTGGAAATAATATTAAGAGAGAAATCCCACCCTTATCATCGCCCTGAAGGTAACTACTTCTGGACCAGGTCAGGCCTAAAACATTGTCCTCGAAGTTTCTGGGGTGACACACTATCCTAGTCGCCATCCCTGAGTGCTGGTAAAAATCAGCCATGCCGCTGTCTCCCTGCCCCTCCCAGGCCGCTCCCCCGGCGCTGGCAGAGGGCACAGCAAGGCATGGTGGGAAGTGCACAGACTCAGCCCCAACAAGGTGGACGCCCACCAGCTTTTGTCATCTCTATCAGGGGTCGACCAACCATGGCCCAAATCCAGCCCCATGCCCGTTTTTACGTGGCCGGATGCCAAAAATGCCTTTTACGTTCAAACCAAAAGAATGATATGTCATGACAAAAGTTACAGGAGATTCAAATTTCAGTGCACATCAAGTTTACTGGAACACGCAGCTGTACCCACTCACAGATTGTCTGTGGCCACTTGTTCGCTACAATGACAGAGCTGGATACTTGTGACAGAGATCCTGTGGTCCACAACGCATCAAACGCGTCCTGTCTGGCTCTCCACAGGAAAGGTCTGCTGACCCCTGGTCCTTTTCACAGGAGTAGTGAAGCCTCCTGGCAAGGTCTGAGGCTGCACAGCTCACAGGAAAGGCGTCTGGTATTTGTTATTTAACATATTTGTATCACAAATATTTGTTATCTCAATAGTTGCCATTGTGTTTACTCTCCTGCCTAATCCTTACTAAACTCCCAGGCATGGACATGTTTGTCCCCATTTTACCAATAAGAAAGTGGAGCCTCAGAGACATTTAGTGACTTAGCTAGGGTCAACACAGCTAGAAGAAAAAAAAAAATCTGACAATGGCCCTAAAAGGAACCAGAGCTCCTTGGAGAAATAGCTGAGGCTGAATCTGGGATTAGAAATATGCCGGGGAGCCTGCAACATCTTGTAAGAGAAGGCAAGGAAGGCATCAAAGACTATGGAGAACATGCGAGAAGGACTCAGGAGCCAACCTGACAAGGCATCCACTGGACAGAGAAGGGACAAATGAGCATCAGTAAGAATAATGGAATTCAAGTGTATTTAAACCCAAGTGCTCCTCAAGATACCAACAACTACAACTCACTGGCCACCTTTGGGATTGCTAAGGAATCAGATCCTTACTCTAAAACCAGTAAAGGAAAAGAAACAACCCAGCGGCAATCCTGCCTTTTCGGTGCAAACTGCACCTCAGGGTAACCAAACACCGCCAGGGGAAGTTTCTCTTGCTACAAGTATCCCAGCTCATGAACAAAGAGTTGGTTGTAATTCCAAATATCACGATTTTGCAGCCCCTAAGAAACGGTGAGATGCAACGAGCTTCAGTGGCCACCCATGTATTAGAGGGGCAGCCAGATAACACGAGCTTCCCAGGAGAACCCCCATACGCCACCCACAGTGCCGAAAAGTCTAATCGGAGGCTGATGACGCCTCTAGAACCAACTGCTGATTGGCAGGAGATACTGAGAGCAGAAGGACACCGTCACCAGATACAACTAGCTGGTCCAGACTGGAAAACTCTACGGGACAAAGGTCCAAATTTCGTGAGCTAATATTATCACAGATGGGGGAGGGGGTGGGGAGGGAAGGGAAGGAGGAGGGGAAAAGAAAAGACTAAGAAGTCTACTGCAATGTAGAGACTTTATTTTAATCCTGATTGAACGATCAACTCTAAAAAAAAAAACTGCAAGACAACTGGGGACATCTGAACATTGATTTTTTTTTTAAGATTTTATTTATTTATTTGATAGACAGAGATCACAAATAGGCAGAGAGGCAGGCAGAGAGAGAGGGGGAAGCAGGCTCCCTGCTGAGCAGGGAGCCCGATGCGGGGCTCAATCCCAGGACCCTGAGACCATGACCTGAGCTGAAGGCAGAGGCTTTAACCCAATGAGCCACCCAGGCACCCAAAAGCAGTATTATCTTTTTATCATTAGGCTAAGATATCGCGATTTGGTCTCAGAAAAGGGAATCTTATATTTTACACATATGTTCTGAGAACTGGCAGGTGAAGACACAGTGTTCGAGATTTGCTTCAGAATAACCCAGGGATGGGGAGAAGCAGTAAACATATAAATGATACAAGATCTGTCATGAGTTGGTCATTTCTGGGTGATGGGTCCAAGGGATAGCATATGTTTGAAGCTTCCAAAGTAAAGCATAAAACCAAAGTTGGACCAAAGAAACAAAATCAACAGAGCAGCACTTACGTAATGTTGAAAACAAGGCCAAAACCAATTTAGCGAGTTAGAGGCCAGGATGGCGACTGCCTTCGACTTCCAACGGACTGTGACTGGGAACAGAGTTCAGGGGGCTCGGCAGAGGTATTCCCTACGTCTTGGTCTGGACCATGATCACACAGGTGTACTTCCTCAAGAGTCACCAAGTAGCACACTTAACGACAAATGCCTTTTTCTGCATAGAAGTGATACTTGGGTGTTTTAAAAGCCAATGACCTTTAGCATTCTGGCAACAGGATCTGAACCCGGTTCTGCCTGCTTCTAAACTTGCTGTTACTTGACAAGCCCAGTATTTCCCAAACTGAGGTTCCAGTCTGAGCACAGGGAAAGCAGTCCCTTTGCTTAGAAAAAAAAAAGACACACTCGTCAAATACGTGGAAATGCTACTGACTGGACCCCAGAGAGAGTCACGAGTTTTATAGCAAGGAAGCGTCTAAGGTTTCCTATGGTGAAAAAAACTTCTCCACTTGGTGTAATGGAGCGTTTCCCCAATTTACACGCGAGCACCGTGCACACAGTAACGCTCCAGCACGCTGTCACGTAAAGGACACGATTCTTAAAAATTAAGGACAATTACCACCTAAAATGCCTCAATGCCTCAGCGAGCCTTGCTCATTATAGTAAACATGAATAAAAACGTGACTCTTCCAAAAAACAGCAGCACAGGCCACACATACCGTGAAATGCTTGCACGTGTACTCCACCCAAACTTCGGCACAGTTAACGTAGTCCTGTGGAGAAAAAGCAAACACGTCTTTAGAATAAGAATGCCCTCCCTGACCTTACGGGGAAAGCTCATCACATACAAACCCCTTCAAGCGCTCTGGCACTTCAAAAGAGAGAAGTGATAGGGATTTCAAGACTTGTTCGTTCGTCTATAGAAAAGTCTAGCCTGCAGTGTATTTTACCCTAAGAAGCGAGTTCTAGAAATACAGAAGTTGCATGAAACTAACTAACATTCCAGAAGTGCTACTTGGGCCAAGAAAGAAAACTGGGAAGCAGGCGCCTGGGTGGCTCAGTGGGTTAAAATCTCTGCCTTCGGCTCAGGTCATGATCTCAGGGTCCTGGGATGGAGCCCCGCATTGGGTTCTCTGCTCAGCAGGGAGCCTGCATCGCCCCCTCTCTCTGCCTGCCTCTCTGCCTACTGTGATCTGTTTGTCAAATAAATAAACAAATCCTTTTAAAAAAAAGAAAGAAAGAAAACTGGGAAGAACTCAAAGGCAGTGGAGATAAAAGTCACGAGTCTGGGCCGCACCTCAGCTGAGTTATTGATGGTGGATCCTGGCTGAAGACCAAAATTAAATGTGATTTTTGCATGTTCTGAGAAAAAAAAACAACCAGGCTTCCTACTATTAAAAAAGAAACCATTTTTCTGATAGGGGGTGATGTGTATGTTGTCCTAAGGGTAAGAAAGCACTGAAGATTTGAGGTAATAAGTGTTCGATTCGAGTAGCGGGGAAGACGCACAGAGAGACTGTGGGATGGTCATGGAAATGGCAGGGAACAGCTGGGTACAGCTGCCTGTTCCAGAAAACACTCGGGTTAAGGGGGGGTAGTGCTCGAGGAAAAAGTCTGTGAGTGTGTCTCTTCTGTTCCTACACTTTAAGGAAAAGAAAGAAATGGGGAGGGAAGTAAATAGTGATCTCGTTCACACAAGAAAAGCCAGGAACATCTGAAGGTCTGACAGAAAAGCTGAGAAGGCCGTGTGAAGTCAAAGACTGAAGACAACCATGAACATGACCTTTTGATGCAAAGTTGCTTGGAAGCACTCACACCCGGGCCCCACACTCCCGGAGGCTTTGGACTTAACACGTGCTTTAAATAAGTTGTTCGGTTAGCTGACTAGATAGAGTTGGGTTAAACAGAGTTTAGTTTATAAACTGAAGTTTAGTGAGGGTTTTGCTAAACTTAAGCTAGGTATGTGATTTGGTAAGTAAGTTTCTGAGTTTTCTAAATTAGGACAGCATTCTTTTTTTTTTTTTTTTAAGATTTTATTTATTTGACAGACAGAGATCACAAGTAGGCAGAGAGGCAGGCAGAGAGAGAGGAAGGGAAGCAGGCTCCCTGCTGAGCAGAGAGCCCTGATGCGGGGCTCGATCCCAGGACCCTGGGATCATGACCTGAGCCGAAGGCAGAGGTTTTAACCCATTGAGCCACCCAGGCGCCCCATAAATTAGGCCAGTATTCTCAATGTACTACGGTGAATGTGGTGACTGGAAAGGGGCTTATAACCAAACTCACTCTAGTATTTCCTTCTTGGTAAATGACTGTGTCAAATGTTACATACCCATATTCAGTTATTTGCTGAGTTTTGGACAAGATGTTTGCATTCAAAATGCCTGTGTTGAAAATCACAGCCCTGGGGCACCTGGGTGGCTCAGTGGGTTAAAGCCTCTGCCTTTGGCTCTGGTCATGGTCCCAGGGTCCTAGGATCGAGCCCCGCATCGGGCTCTCTGCTCAGCAGGGAGCCTGCTTCCCCCTCTCTCTCTGCCTGCCTCTCTCCCTACTTGTGATCTCTGCCTGTCAAATAAATAAAGTCTTTAAAAAAAAAAAAAAAAAGAAAGAAAGAAAGAAAATCACAGCCCCATAGTGTGATGGCATCAAGGCGGTGGGCCTTTGGGAGGTGAAGGGATTGTAAAGGGGGAGCCCTCATGAAAAGCATTAATGCCCCATAAAAGGGACCCCAGAGAGCCCACTCTCCCTCTCCATCAAGGGAGAAGGAAGAGCTGGCCGTCTGCAGCCCAGAAGAGGGCCCTCACGGGGATCTGACCATGCTGTCACCCGCATTTCATACTTGCAACAGCATAGAAATTATTTTCTGTTGTTTGCAAGCCCCCCTGGTCTGTGGTGTTCTGTTATAGCAGCGGAACTAAAACGTGCTGCTAGCAGGAGAGGAACAGCAAGAGGTGCGATGAAGTCTGCCCAGCTGGTCCTTCAGCCAAAGACGGCCCGTACCGTCTCCCTAGGGCAGCCGCACAACTCGCTGGCGTGTTGCAGACAAGGACAGTGAGATGTGTGAGCCAACCTCCAATGCTGCGGGGCCACGTGCCTTCAGCACCTAACACCAGCTGGTCCATCTTTCCTAGACTCCCTGACCTGAAGTGGGGGTAGGAAGAGGCCCCAGCTGTCTCTGTTCAAGGGGCGACAGTTGGAATTCCCTTTGCTAATTACAGGTTTGACTGCTATCTTCCATTCAGGAGTGTCTTACTCAGTTGTTACTTTCAAATCCAAATATTATAGACAGTTGTATCTCAGATGCTATCTGCAAAGTCAGAGGTCTTTTGATATAATTAAAATACAAAAGTCGAGGGGCACCTGGGTGGCTCAGTGGGTTAAAACCTCTGCCTTCGGCTCAGGTCATGATTCCAGGGTCCTGGGATCGAGCCCCGCATCGGGCTCTCTGCTCAGCGGGGAGCCTGCTTCCTCCTCTCCCTGTCTACTGCTCTGCCTACTTGTGGTCTCTCTCTGTCAAATAATTAAATAAAATCTTTTTAAAAATAAATATAAAAGCCAAACAAATATACCTGTAGAGCTATCATTTCTCCACTATAGGTTAGCAAAAACAATTAAAAGAAGAATTATTTCTTAAAAAACAAAAAAAACCCACCCCAGACATATGGTTAGTCAAAAGATAATTTTTTAAAAGTAAAGAAAATACTGCAGAACTTGGACAAAAGGCAGTCATTCAACCTAAGGTCTGAATGGTCACCCACCTGTGGATTCTTCAACTTAGTGATGACTTTCCAAGCTTCGTTGAGAATCTGGAGTCGATCGCCCTCAGGAGGGTCAGCCAAGGCCAAGTTTAACCCCAACGAATGAAAAAGGAGATGCTAAGAAAAAGAACGAACCATTACGATACTGGGGATTTTAAATCGGTACCTTGAGACTTAAGAGGAAAAGGCTGTAATGCTGAGTTCATCTCAGGGATAATCTTAAATTCTACCTCAGGCCTACACGCAAGTCAGACCAAGGTGCTCAGAGCAAAGCCAGTTCTGGGTACTGCTCTGATTGGTGGGCCCTAACATTCTGCTGAACAGAGCTTTTCATAAATGATCAGTGAAGATACATTTTTAAAGATGGCAGACCGAGCCTTTCCTAAATACTTCATAGGGAGCCAAATGGACAGATTCAGGAATCGCTGGCGGCAATGACGTGCGTCTAACAATCCCAAACACAAACTCATCTTCCATCGTATTCTTCAGAGGCCAGCCTTGACCTGTTTTCCTGCTGACCTGAGCAGCCCCACCTCCCCCCACAGGACTGTCTCCCTCGAGAGCTCTCAGGTAAACTGGGCATTTGGTCAAGAGCTTACCTTGGGGAAACCCGACTCATCGCACTCTTTAATCATGCCAATGAAATCCATGGACCTCGTGGCGATGAACTCGGCCCGGAAAGCAGACATCACGGAATTCAACAGCAAGGCGCTGTAAGACACACGTGCCCCCGTCAGCAGAGCTGCCCCTTAATGAAAGTCACTTTAATTTTAAGTCCATATGTTGCTGGGAAGGAGGAATTGAAAACTCTTTAATGGTATGGAGTGAAAAGGCAACCTCTAGGGACCAACACGAGGTTTTTGCACATTTGGAACTCGATGAATGTTGAATTGCCTGGATGAATGGGTAGCTGGCTGGCCGGCCAGACTGATGGACAGCAGCCAATCAAATCCATTTAAACAGATATAAACTGAGCCTCTGACAGGCTGGTGCACTAATAAAACTAAACATTAAGTCACAATATTGATTCAAGCTGCAAATATGTAAAATATCTATCTCCATCTCTTACAAAAAGCACTGTTCTAGGACCCAGGGACACAGTGACTTAGGGACATCTACACACAGAAGGGAGAGCAGAGGCGAAACCTCATCTGCCTGGAAGACAGGAAGATGGAGTTTATTTTGATCACTTATCACAGCCCCATGGGGAAAGGACTATTATTAAACCCATTTTACGGATGAGGAGACTGAGGCACAGAGAGGTCAAGTAGATGACCCCAGTTCACAAAGCTAAGAAAGAGTGGAGCCAGGCATCAGAAGCCAGAAGATCGGACTCTAGTTCCCAACCTCCATGACTCTCTGCTGGTCCTCTTACCCATGTGAGCATGCCAAGCTCAAAAAAAAAAGAAAAGAAGAGAAAAGAAAAAAAAAAAGATCAACCAGCTTCACTTCCAAACCCATGCTTTATGAATTTTAAATACTGGGGCACTTGAGTGGCTCAGTCTGATGGGCATTTGACTCTTGATCTGGGCTCAGGTCTTGATCTCAGGGTTGTGAGTTCAAGCACCACACTCACCTCCACGCTTAAAAAAAATTTTTTTTTAAATAAAAAATAAAAATAAAAATAAAATTTAAATAAAATACTTACTTGTGGGACGCTGGGTGGCTCAGTTGGTTAAGCAGCTGCCTTCGGCTCAGGTCATGATCCCAGCGTCCTGGGATCGAGTCCCACATCAGGCTCCTTGCTCAGTGGGGAGCCTGCTTCTCCCTTTGCCTCTGCCTGCCACTCTGTCTGCCTGTGCTCACTCTCTCTCTCTCCCTCTCTCTCTGACAAATAAATTTAAAAAAAAATTAAAAAAAAATACTTACTTGTTTCCTAGTTTCTTGCATCTCTCCATCATCTCCGTTAGCAAAGCCTAATTAAAAATAATTATAAATGAAAATCATCAGGTTGGAGGATCTAAAACAACATTTCTTACAAAGGGATTTCCAAAGTAATGCTTGAAAGTAAATGGAGCCTCAAGTCCATTTCTGTAACTCTCAGCGCCTGGCAAAGATGGGGAGTCGGGAGCAGGGATGGGGGTCGGAATTCACCTTCATGGCTTTCAATAATAGAGAAGAGCTGAGCCCCAGCATCAGGCATATGTGGATTCAAATCCCATCTCACCAACTACGAGACCTTGGACCGGTCACCTGACTCGATGAAGCCCTGGGTGTCCTTACCCTCTGGCAGAGGATGCAAGAGAATGGGAGTCACTTTACTCCCTGCCTCTCCCATGACGCCCCCACACTCCTCCCCATTTCACTGAGAATTTGCTAGAGCCTACCATATAGGGTGAGACGCACTTTGCACTCATGACCTCGCCTGTCACCATCCGTGAGGCAAGCTCTCTCCCCTCCCACCACACAGGTGAGAAAATGACCCACAGAACAGTGATGTGTTTGGACCAAGGTGAGACAGCGAGTTACCACAGGCCAGACATGACCCAGGCAGTCTGGCATCAAAGGCTCCGCCCGTCATCACATTTCCTCCCAGCGAGTTTTGAAGCCTATGTTTTCCCCATAAGGAAGTAAATATTTCACTCATTGAAATACCGTTAATGGCTTTAGAGCTATCTTAAGACAATTACGTATTTCTAAAAGAGCTCCTGTTGTTATCACTTTTTTTTTTTTTTTTTTAACAAAAATCAATGTAAGAGGTATCCTTTAGGTCAGTGGTTTGGGGATGGTTTTGAAGGACACAGACAAGGTCAAGCCTGGGACTGCAGAGCTAACAGCAGCCTGGACACTGAGGGCTCACTGGGCACCAGGCTAAGCACTAGTCTTGCCTTTTTGTTAGCTCTTCACAGCAGCCTTGGAGGCCCCCCTGTTATCCTCAATTCACAGAAGAGAAAGTCAAAGCTCAGATAGGTTAAGCTACTTCCTAGTAAGTGACAGAAATGAGATTTGTAGGAGTCTGCCCCCCCCCCACTGTCTTCAGTGCAACCCCTTCCAGCTGTGTCCCCTTGCGTCCTAGGTGTTGCCTGAATAATTAAGGCAAAAGCTGGTTGTGGAGAGACTGTCCGTACCCCAGAACCCCGGCTTTATTCAGATTTCTGTCTCTGCCCCACAAACAGCAGGTTGGGGCTTGTGACGGACTAAATCAGGTCTCCTCCAAATTCGTATGTGGAAGCCCCGATGCTCAATGTTGACTGCGTTTGGAGACAGGTTTTTAGTGCCATAATTAATGAGAAATGAGGCCCTAAGTGTGGGGCCCTAATCCCATGGGACTGAGGTCTTTATGAGAAGAGGAAAAAGAGGAAGAGAGGGGCGCCTGGGTGGCTCAGTCAGTTAAGCGTCTGCCTTCAGCTCAGGTCATGGTCCTGGGGTCCTGGGGTCCTAGGACTGAGGCCCATATCAGGCTCCCTGCCTCTGCCCCCACCCCCAGCTCATCCTCACTCTCTCTTGTGATCTCAGGCTCTCTCTCTCGCAAATAAATAAATAAAATCTTAAAAAAAAAAAAAGAAGAAGAAAAAGAGGAAGAAGGACCAAGAATGCACATGCACAGAGAGACCCTGTCAGCACCTTGATCTTGGACTTGTAGCCTCTAGAAGGTTTTGCTGTTCAAGCCCTCCAGTCTGTTCAGTGGCAACCTGTTATGATCTGAAGGGCCCCCTAACTCCCAAGGTGATGATAATATTAGGTCCTGAGGGTAGAGCTCTTGTGAGTAGGATTAATACCCTTAATAAAAGGGGCCCAATTGGGGCGCCTGGGTGGCTCAGTGGGTTAAAACCTCTGCCTTCGGCTCAGGTCATGATCCCAGGGTCCTGGGATCGAGTCCTGCATCGGGATCTCTGATCAGCAGGGAGCCTGCTTCCCCCTCCCCCTCTGCCTGCCTCTCTACTTGTGATCTCTCTCTCTGTGTCAAATAAATAAATAAAATCTTTTTTAAAAAGGGGGTGTGTGTAAGAAAGCTCCCTTGTGCCATGCGAAGACACAGCAAAGACAGCCATCAATGGACAGGAAGTAAGCCTTCACCAGGCACAAAAACTGCTAGTATCTTCATCTTGTACTTCCCAGATCCAGAACTATGGGAAATCAAAACCTGGTATTGACAAGCCACCCAATTTGTAGTATTTTAACAGCCAGGATGGACTAAGACACAGCCTGAACAAATTAATACAGGTCCAAATTGATCATGGTGACCTCATTCCCTTTACGAGTGGGGGATTTAGACAAATGGGCACATGACCCATTTCTAGCTAATGGAATAGGAGTTCTGAGGAAAGGCTTCCTTGTTCTTAAACAAGAACCCAAGGAATTGTAGATTCCTTATCTTTCTGCCTCCAGATGTTGCCGTGTCTGGATGTGATGTCTGGCACGGCTGCAGGCACTTTGCTACGTGAGGATGACAGAGGAGGGATGGGACAGAAACTGCCTGGCCCACAGCCTGCATTTGTTGTGTGAGAAAAGACACTGAATTATTTTTGGGACTGGTTAGGTGTTTTTTTCCTTGTAGTCAGAAGCATCCCAGCTGAAAATAAAATTGTCAGTGTCACAAATGGCTTTTCCCTAATCCACTCACGGGGTATTAATACTTGAAAAGTCATTCCTGGCACACCTGCGTGGCTCAGTTGGTTAAGCAACTGCCTTTGGCTCAAATCATGATTCCGGGGTCCCAGGATCGAGTCCCGCATCAGGCCCCCCGCTCAATGGTGAGTTTGCTTCTCCCTCTGATCCTCCCCACTCTCATGTTCTCGCTTGCTCTCTCTCAAATAAATAAATAAAATCTTAAAAAAAAAAAAAAAAGTCATTCCTGAAGACCAATAGCAAAGTGGTTTCTGGAAAAGATTGAGAAAGAGGTGTGCTGTAGGATTATCACACCAACACTGCCCAACACGTACAAATAATCACTCGTTCAATACCTACTTACAGAGAAATTTTAAGGTTCTAACCACTGTCCTAGGCACTGGGTACAGGGCGGCAAGAAAATCAAACAGAAAACCATGGCCTTTCATGGCTTATTTTCTCCCTTACATACGTGCATGCGCGCGCGCACGCACACGCAAATAAGAGCTCTTGTCCTACCACTCCTGAAGAAAAGTTGGTAAGTGCCAACATATGGACAAAACATTCTGGCCATGAAGACAAATGCTTAAACAGTTCTTTCACAGGAGATGAAGGCATTAAAAAACGTATCCAAACATGTAACTTTAAAACAAAACAAAACAAAAAAAACCCCTCTACCATCTGACAGGAATATAGGAAATAGCCCTAAGTCATCAGGGAGCCAAATGATAGGACCCTAGATACATCTGTTAGAGGTATAACTTTTTTTTTTTTTTTTCCTAAGAAGTGACAGGATCAATTATCTTTGGCAAGAACAAGATGAACATCAGTTCAAACAGACTGAGATCAGAACGAGCTGTTGGCTGGGATGAACCAGAGAATGTGCAGGTCAGCATATCAGCCCGTATACACGAATCAGAACTGGTCGGTGCAGGAGTCTCAGACGGCCCCTACGTTTCAGTTATTTATATATTTTTTATAAAAAATATAAAAATTGGGTTGCCTAGGTGGCTTAGTCGGGTAAGCGTCCAACTCTTGGTTTTGGCTCAGGTCATGACCTCAGGGTCCTGGGATGGAGGCCCGTGCTGGGCTCTGTGCTCACTACAGAGTCAGCTTGAGGTTCTCTCTCTTTCTCCATCCGACCCTCCCTCCCCTCTCTCTAAGAAATAAACCTTTAAAAATATATAAAATAAAAATAAATGAATAAATAAAAACTAGAGAAATAAGAAATGCTTACTATGAAAAAAAATGCCCAAACACTATCACCAGGCGGTTAAGTAAAACACAAATGCCTTCCTTCCCAACATCTGCTTCCAGTGATCACCAGTGTCAACATCTGGGTGTTTATCTTTCCAGACCTTTGTTTACACCCTGTGAATATATTGCTTTTCTTATAAAAGCCCAGCTTGGGTTTTTCTGTCTTACAAAAATGAACAGTCATATACATATTGGGCCACAACTTGCCTTTTTAATTCAAGAATCTAGCATGGGCTTTGTTCTTTCCATGTAACTACACACACATCTGCCTCATTCTTTTTTTTTTTTTTTAAGATTTATTTATTTGACAGAGAGAGAGAGAGAGAGACAGCGAAAGAGGGAACACAAGCAGGAGGAGAGGGAGAGGGAGAAGCAGGCTCCCCGCTGAACAGGGAGCCCCATGCAGGGCTCGATCCCAGGACCCTGGGATCATGACCTGAGCCAAAGGCAGACGCTTAACGACAGAGCCACGTGGGTGCCCCTTCCTCATTCTTTCTAATGGCTGAGGAATCCCTACGTGCATGTAACGGTACTGCTCAGATTGCTCCTGACAGACTTTTTTTTTTTTTTTTTTGACAGACAGAGATCACAAGTAGGCAGAGAGAGAGAGAGAGAGAGGAGAAAGCAGGCTCTCTGCTGAGCAGAGAGCCTGATGCGGGACTCGATCCCAGGATCCGGGGATCATGACCTGAGCTGAAGGCAGAGCCTTTAACCCACTGAGCCACCCAGGCACCCCATCCTGACAGACTTTTAAAATTTTTGTATTTTGAACCAGTTACAGACTCATAAAAGATGGTAAAAATAATATCAGGAGGTCCTAGGGACCCATCACCCAGCTCTCCCCA
>PISX010019878.1:0-36956 GCA_004024625.1 Mellivora capensis
GGGGGAAGGCTCTTTACCTCGGGGAACTGTCCTGTTACTGGGGACAGACAGGAAGGGCTTGGGCGGGGGTTATGTTTCCTGCCTTCCTGCCTTTGTTCCCACTCACGTTAGCTTTGACCTGAAGAGACAGGCTTTTTCAATCCTGCAAAGCATGTGACCATCAGCCGGTGCTGGCCACAGGCAGTCTGTCTTGGCAAAGCTGTAGGCACGCACGATCAGGGACCAGGCTGCCTGGATTCAAATGGTAGCTTTCGCCTGTCTAGCTTCGTGACCTTGGGCAAATTGTTGTGTGTCTCAGATCCTCAAACGTAAAGTGGGAGAGTAACAGTGGTAACTACTTCTTTGTATTACTGGGAAGATTTGGTGAATTCTTTTGTGTAAAGCTCTTAGAGCCCAGAATAGGAGGGGTGCCTCAGAAATATTAGCTTTTTTTTTTTTTTAAGATTTTATTTATTTATTTGACAGAGATCACAAGTAGGTAGAGGCAGGCAGAGAGAGAGAGAGAGGGAAGCAGTCTCCCTGCTGAGCAGAGATCCCGATGCGGGGCTCGATCCCAGGACCCTGGGATCATGACCTGAGCTGAAGGCAGAGGCTTTAACCCACTGAGCCACCCAGGCGCCTCAGAAATATTAGCTTTTATTATTCATTATTCTGGCTGTAAAATTTGTGTCTTTGACTCCAAATGAAAGGCTTGAGAAAACCGCCAATATGCACAACCTCGTGACAGATTTCTACCAAGTCCCTGAGCTCCCACCTGTGTTAGATACGGGGTCTGAGTTTCAAGCGCAGTCGCATGGCAGGGCATGCTGACCTCCCAGACTGGGATGAGGAAAACCTCACTGTCTGTACCCCACCTCAATCCTGCCAGTTCCGTGGGTCATCACCCCACTTCCTTGGTACAGGTGACAGAAGCCTAACAGAAATGGGCTTCCGAGAGAGGGGAAGTATTTGTTGGATTATGGTATGGGAAAGTTCAGGGGCTTTAAGCATGGTTGGATCCAGGCCCTAAAACGATGTCGTCTGGTGTCTTCCCACGGTGTCCCTGTCTCTTGCCTTCCACTTCTCAGTTCTCCCTTTCTCTGTGTGGTTTCAGTGTCAGGAAGAGACCGTGTGTCCCCATAGTGGAAGATCCACACTTACGTCTTCCCAGCTTAGGAGCCCCGGGAGAAAGCACCTTCTACCCTCTGAAATTCCAGAAAAGTTTGGGATTGCCTTGAATTTCTCCAGCTCTGGCTGTGTTCTTTAGCCTTGGAACAGCCCGGAATGACGTCACGTGCGGCCTCAGAGGACTGAGGCGGCACAGCCAGAGCGGGGGGGAGGAAGGCCTGGTATTTATTTATCAGCCATCTGTTCTGTCGTAGGCATTGTATATCTTCTCAGAGTGAAGATTAGCCCCTTTGGGAAGGACGCTAAGTCTCATGGTTGTCTTCATGTCCCTCCAAGCTAAGAGGGGAGGGGCCCCTTCTGTGTCCACAGCCAACCCCTCTGCCTGCGCCTGATTTTGTCTCTCTGGCTTCTAGTGGCAGAGAGCCATGAAATCGCTTCCTCTCTCTCCCTGTTTCCTCCTGAGACTCCAAACATGCACGAGTCTCTCCTAAAATATCTCCCCTTCTTAGGAGGGAATTGTCTACCATCTCTACCTCCTTCCTGTCCACTCACATCTCAGCTAAATGAAATCCGTTCTCTACTGCTGCTGTCTCCTGAAACTGCTCTGTCTGAAGTCAGCCATTACTGCCCATCCGACAAACCCAGTTCTCGGGCAGCTTGACCCGCTCCAGATGTCAGCTCACCATGCTTTCCTTCCTGGACTTCTCCCCCAACTTGGCTTCCAGTGTTTTGTTCCCTCCTGGCTCCCCTTCCCCTTCTCTGGTTGCTCCTTTCACTGCTCTCATCAGTGAAAGGTTTATGAGAAGAGAAAGACCAATCTTCCCCTCATTCACATCTTTGGTTTCCGGTTGCCATTTTGACCTTGGTCATTTCCCAACCCTGTGGCCTGGGTCTGTCTCTGGGTGTCAGTTTCAATGTCCAAGCAGAGAGTCTGAGCAGGGCCCCTGTCTGCATACAGTGAACAACGAATGAACTTCCTCAAAGGCAGGGGCCTCAGAAATGGCCAAGCAGTAGGTGACCTAGAACTCTTTCCCAAGCCACTCCCAAAGGCAGACCTGTAGAAGAAAAGGGAAGCAGGATCTCCAGTGAGGGCTAAGATGAGGGGCCGTTATCCTGCCCTTGCTGGATCCCTCTAACAACAACTCAGTCTTCAGAATTCACCCTCCCAGAGCCAGCAGCCTCTTCCACTCCCCCTGCACTCAGGAAGCCCCCACTCTCATGTTGCACGGTCTTGTCCAAGTGGAAAGAGCACAAGGTCTGGGATTCCAGATCTGCATCTGTGGCCTGCTTTTTTTTTTAAATCTAGCTGTGATCCCCAGAAAACCAGTGGCCATGTTTGGATACATTCCCGAGCTTCTTCAGGTGGGCAAGGAAGAGCCAGGCTCAGCTGACTTTCAGTAATGGGAGCTGGGGAAAGGACAGGGAGAAAGTGAGGTTGGCAGGGAAGCCGTCTGTAGCCCCTGAGGTCCCTGGAGAACAGGGACGATGACATGGTGATGTTCTCTGGGTGTCCTTTAGCACTCGTGTCCCCCATACCGGGCAGTCTCACACCCGTGGTTGGCTCCTGTCACATCTAGGTTGTTCACGGTGACATTTGGCTTGGGTCCAAATCCTGTGTCCAATCAGCTGCAAGAAGGTTGGCAGGGCTGGATTTATGTGACCTAGATCAAAGATGTCATGGAGCAAGATCAGCTCAGGTCTACTGGCCGCAGCAGAAGCTGCGGGAACTGCGGGCACTCAGCCTCATGGCTTGTGTGTCTTCCTCATTGGGTCTCAATTTCCTTCTCCGTTTGACAAATTAAAGGGTTGGACCAGTGGATTTTCAAAGATGCTTCCAAATCTGACTTTCCAGGATTGTATTATTGTTATAGCGTGGTTTTGCATCAGCTCTAGCAAAATGCCACGTCCTATCCTTGCTGGAAGGTTTCAAGGTGTGCTCTTTATCAGTCAGGGCTCAGTCACAGGACACATAAACTGCCCTAATTAGTTCAAGCAGAAAAGGACTTAATACAGGAAATCCTATGTTAAATAGTTGGAAGGGCTGGAGGAGTGAGTTCTGGGATGAACCTCCTGGAATGACTCTTAGAATAAGACCCCAGAGCAGCTGCTGACTCTGGCACAATCAGGAAGGTGATGAGTCAGGAGGCCACCCCTAGAATCCTTGCACTGAAGAACACACCAAGGGAGAAGACAGCCCACGGAATGGAAGAAATAATTTGTGAGTCGTATGTTGGTTAAGGGAATTTTAACCAGAATATATAAAAAGTTCTTTTGACTCAATGATACAAAAGACAAATGACCCAATTTAAAAATAAGCAAGGGATCTGAATAGGTATTTCTTCAAATAAAATCTACAAAGAGCCAAGGAGTGAGGGAAAAGATGTTCAACATTATTAGTCAATAGAGAAGCGCAAATTGTAACCGCATACCACTTCATGCCCACTGTTGAGACTTTTCAACTAGCAAAGACCAAAGTTGCAAGGACAAGCAGCAGAACATATAGTGGTCACTGTTTCAGAGCATATACCTCATACCGTGGGATGGAACTTCAACCTCACAAGAGGTTGTTTTCTGGTATTCTTCAGTAAAGCCGTTTGACTGTTCTCTGGGGCCGCAAGTCTTAGCCGCATTGGCCCTAGCTTACTTAGCTCACCAATGAGAGGCAGTGTGTGGAACACCATACGATGAACATGGTTTTGTAAGTTCATGGATGATGGTAAATGAAAATGGTATTAGCTAATACATGTAGCACTAACTATAAGCTAGGCACTGTTACATGTATTCACTTAATCCTCACAGTCCCAAATGATGAAAATGAGATAGAGAGGTTGAATGATATGCCCAAGGTCATAAGCTACTTAAAATGATGGCGTTAGAAATGTCTATCCAGGCATTCTGACTCTATCTAAAAGGAGTCTATCCTTTTAATCACTGTGCTTCTCAAAGTGAATGCACAGTCAAATTTATAATCAAATTTAGAGTAATGGGAAGGGGGAGAAATGCCTTTAGTTTCATAATAGTTGAAATTTAATTTAATGTTTCTTTGTGAATATTTTAGGTTTGATATTCATGGAAA
Organism: Mellivora capensis; assembly: GCA_004024625.1. NCBI lineage: Eukaryota > Metazoa > Chordata > Mammalia > Carnivora > Mustelidae > Mellivora > Mellivora capensis. The sequence goes on from PISX010019878.1 coordinate 4,184, forward strand.
CAATCCATATTTTGAATGTGTCTTTTCTAGTGAGGAAAATCCAGGTGTTCTCGGGGATGGGAGGGATCTGATCTGCTGGTAAGTGTGCAGTTAGTACCCCCAGAGCATGGAGCAGGGCTCAGGAGTAAGTCAACATGAGCTTCTCAAAAGGATAGGCATTGGTTGGGGACCCTGGATGGCTCAGTCATTAAGTGTCTGCCTTTGAGGGGCGCCTGGGTGGCTCCGTGAGTTTAAGCCTCTGCCTTCGGCTCAGGTCATGATCTCAGGGTCCTGGGATCGAGCCCTGCATCGGGTTGTCTGCTCAGCAGGGAGCCTGCTTCCCCCCTCTCTCTGCCTAGCTCTCTGCCTACTTGTGATCTCTCTGTCAAATAAATAAAATCTTAAAAAACTTAAAAAATAGGCATTGTCAAAATTAGCATGACTTTACTCCAAAATCTTAAGGCTCAGTGCTATGGTTCTATTTATTTATTTATTTGAGAGAGAATGAGAGCAAGAGGGGAGAAGGTCAGAGGGAGAAGACTCCCCATGGAGCTGGGAGCCCAATGTGAGACTCAATCCCGGGACTCCAGGATCATGACCTGAGCTGAAGGCAGTTGCTTAACTGAGCCCCCCAGGCGCCCCCCAGTGCTATGGTTCTTTTATGGAAGTTTGCTGGGAGTGTATGTGTATGTGTATGTATACACTCATTTGCCCAGGGACTTTGACCACCACTAGATCTCTTTGGTCAGAAAACCCAAACCAGTTACATTGCAGCCTATTCCAACTGGTGACCATTCTCTTTTCGTTGGCCCGTCAAAGTCAGCAGCTGTATGAGTTACTTGGTAAGCAGGTCAACACAGCATAACCAAATGTGGTAGGTTACCTCCGATATCAAGAGATTGAATTCTCAGGATTTTTCTCAGTGGTGGCCAGTGAACAGTGCAATAGTTTATCTTTCACTGTAGATAACCTACCATGCTCCTGGCTACTGCTCTGGATTCCTAAAAACTTCATGGAGGTGGAAGGTTCCCTAATCTCCACAGGGATTATCTTCTAGCCTCTAGAACACATGTGTTTTACCAAGGTATTTAGACACCTGCTATTTGAATTAGGTCCAAAAACACGATGTTATCACATGAAGAGTGGTGTTCTGGGAAATGAGATGATTTAAGTGCCTACGGATGAGATTTCAACAGAGCCAGAGAGGTAATATGACCCAGATGCAGGACAGTAAGATGGGCTGTTGACCTTGCCAGGTGAAAGTTATCTGCCTGTGATGTTTCCTGCTCATAGTGCTAGAGAAGAAAGCTGCTTCCAGGTCACTGTCCGAGGTGCTGGGGCAGGTGCTGACCTGCTTCATGAAGACATTGTATCTGAAATAACAGCTGCGAGTCAAGTCCTGTACAGGGCAAACAAATACTTGACGTGTCGCTAAGATAGAGATCAAGCAACTCCTGAGTTTCTCAGTCGTTGACGGGGGCAGGGATATCCAGCATGCCCTCAGGGATGCACTTTCTGCTTTTGAATTATGATTCTGCTGGGGAAGGACAGTTCCAGGGGCTTTTTGTTGTTGTTGTTCGTACCACAATAGCTTTAACTCTAGAGGTCAGTGCGGAGATTCTGCCAGTTGCCAAGTATGTCTGTTACAACTGTACCTACCGGAACTGGGAAATAACCACAGGATGGATATGTGAAATAGATCTGGGCCAAAATTCCTTTTAAATTACTCGATCCCCATGTTATTAGTTTGCAAGATAAGCTATAACAAGTACCAGAAACTGGGTGGCTTAAACACCACAAACCGACTGGGCTAGAAATCCGAAATCAAGGAGTTGATGGGTTTGGTTCCTTCTGAGAGGCCATGAAGGACAATCTGTTCTAGGCTTCACCTCTAGTTTCTGGTGGTTTGTTGAGCCTCTGCGGCATCGTTCTTATCTCTGGCTTCATCTTCACACGGCATTCTCCTTTTTTGTGTCCCTGTGTCCAAATGTTTCCTTTTATATATGGCACCAATCATTTTAGTCTAGGGATCTATCCTACCCCAATACGACCTATTAGTGCAATTACTTCTGCAATGTCCTTATTTCCAAATAAGGTCACGTTCTGAGGTGTTAGGGGTTAGGGTTAGGACTCCCAACACATACATTTTGGGTATTTCCATTTCCCTAAGCACAGGAACATGTATAAATGCCTTAAGATTCCTCTAGGGAGGATCAAAAGGTTTACAACTGCAGTTATGTGATATTGTTGGGTGCTCCCTCCAGGGTACTAAGCACCCCTTTATTCAGGACCTTGGGTCTGAGAATTTAGTGAGAGTTCATAACTCTCCATTTTGGTGACTCAAAACAGGTCTCTTTTTTGCCTGGAGTCTTGCTTTGGGTTATACAAACCAAATAGGACCATCACCCTGGCTCTGTTGTCTTGGTACTGCCCTTTTCCCCTGCCACTCCAGGATCCCATCATCCCCACTGATATCAGGGATTCCATTTCAACAGCAGCATCTCTGAGTTTCATTCTCAGCCTATGGAGGACATAAACTACAGCATTTTCCCAGGCAAGGTGTTCCCCTTATCTGTGTACTTTCCCAATTCCTTGGGGAAAGAAATACCCTCTGAGCAAATCTAGAGGGCAAAATTAGATGAGTAAGTCACACTATGATAAATCTGCATCAATATTTTTATCTTCATGTTTTTGGGTTCATCTTCTAATGCCATACTGAGGAATGTTTGGCATTTCAATTTGAGGGTAGACCACTGTTCAGTCCAGGATTCATCTAACCAACCAGCTAAGAAACACTCTTAGCTGCTAAAGCCAACATATTGAATTCAGTATCTCTAGAATTTCCATATTAATAAATTCAACCCAAATGAAAATAATGTTCTTTTTTTTTCTGGTCTAATTTAAACTTTAAGATCCAGGCTTCTGCTGATTCAAATTAACAAAACCTGACAATTCTTCTGTAAGACGTCTCTCAGATCACACTTTGTGTTTGCTTCCAAAAACATACTGGGATCAGACTCTAGTTACAGATATGGTGGCAATATAGGGTAGTGGGTGGGACATAAGTATTGGCTTTCCCTTTCAAGACAAGTACCCGAGGGTCTCCAAGTAAGACAGGACCAGTCATATCAGTGAGGGGAAGAAAGGCTGTTTCTGTTGGTGAGAAGATAAGTGGAACCTGGATTCAGAACACTGGAGTTTATCCAAATCCATCCAAATGTCCCCATTTCTTGGGGTGCCTGGGTGGCTCAGTGGGTTAAAGCCTCTGCCTTCAGCTCAGGTCATGATCTCAGGGTCCTGGGATTGAGCCCTGCATCGCATCGGGCTCTCAGCTCAGCAGGGAGCCTGCTTACTCCTCTCTCCCTCTCTGCCTGCCTCTCTGCCTACTTGTGATCTCTGTCAAATAAATAAAATCTTTAAAAAATAGCTTAAAAAAGCCCCCATTTCTCATTTCAGGGTCCCACTCTCTCCCAAACAATGCTATAATTTTCACATGAGACATGATAAGGCTATGAATTTAACTTATGTTGTAGTTCTATAACCCAGAATCTCCTAATTTTCATGTACATCAGCCTTGCAGTTGCAAGAGATGAAATTCTTCTGGGGGGGGCGCCTGGGTGGCTCAGTGGGTTAAAGCCTCTGCCTTGGGCTCAGGTCATGATCCCAGGGTCCTGGGATCAAGCCCTGCATTGGGCTCTCTGCTCAGCAGGGAGCCTGTTTCTTCTTCTTCCTTTCTCTCTGACTACTTGTGATCTTTGTTAAGATTTAAATAAAATCTTAAAAAAAAAAAAAAGAAATTCTTCTGGGGCTTTCCTATACATGGCTTGAGCTGTAAACTTAAAGCTCTTGAACTTTTGTTTTCTTTCCTTAAAAAAAAATTCTTATTTGAGAGCACATGTGTGCAAGTGCACCCATGTGTGTGTGTGTGTGTGTGTGTGTGAGAGAGAGAGAGAGAGAGAGAGAGAGAGAAATGGAAGGGCAGTGGGAGAGGGAGACAGAATCGGAAGCAGACTCTGCAGCTGAGCACAGACCCAATGTGGGGCTCAATCCCAAGATCCTGAGATCATGACCGAAGCTGAAACCAAGTCGAATGGTGCCTGCCCCTCTTTCCTTTACTTCTTTAGCATAGCCACCACCATCTAGGCCCTCATTTCTTACATGATAATCAATAGTGGCAGCCATTTGATCTGCCCAAGTTCTCCAAAAAACATTTCATTTCAAGTGATCATAAAGGTAAGTAATCGTTGTCTATTGCTTCCCAATGGCAATTTTATCCTCATTTCCTTCAAATCCAACCGAGTCATAACTAATCTAGGAGTCCCGTCTTTGAAGGCGTATTGCCCACAGACATTTTTGGAACCAAATACTATTATCAGCATTTTGTAGTTGTAGGAAGCAAAACCCTTCTACCTATTTTAAGTAGAAAAGGATTCAGTACAAGTAAATTAGGTGCTTGTAAGCATTGGAAAGCCTAGCAAGTGGGCTCTGGGCTGGACTTCCAGGAAAAACTGATTGGTCTACCCTGGTAGCTGTTACGTCTGCAACCATCCACATGAGGCATCAGGAGGCCACCACAGGCTGACTACAAGAACACACATCACTGTTATTTACAGATCAGGAAGCCCTTCCTTCAAAAAACTATGGAAAGATACTGGAATACCGTTGAAGAGAAACCCAAGGTCTCTATATCCTTGCAGTAGCAACCAAAGTAGCTGAAGATGATCCCTCGATAACTTCTTCCACATCCTGTTTGCTCATTTAATTGGCAAAACTTAAATCATATTCAGAACCTTGGTTTAAGGAAGTTTAAGACGTGTAGTTTTAGCTTTCCAGCCTCTGGAGTACAATAAAGTCCTAGTACAATAATATTAGGAAGGGTCAGAGTGAGTAAGTACCCATTTACCATATCCATGAGTTTCTTTACATTAGCCCGTCCAAGCAGGACTGGTGATCAGACCCACCCTCCCCCAGTTTTAGCCCCTTTGAAAGTTGACTGCAAGCATCCCATCTGTCTGGCTTTGAAGATTACCTCTCTTCCTGGCCTCAGAGTTGCATCCTTAGCCCCACAGGTCTCTAAGCTGTGTGTGTGTACGTGTGTTTTAATCAGACTAAGTATGTTCCACCAAAGAGCCTTTGCACTCTACTCTTGCTGTCTGGTATGTTCTTCCCCTAGATATTCACTGGGTCCTTTCTCAATCCCCTTAGGACTCTGATAAAATTACGAAAAAGCCTTTTCTACCATCTGAAGTAGCACCATCTACCATTCTCTCTTCCCTCTCCCCGCTTTGTTTTCTTCAGTGCACTTATCCTCATCCAGGCTATAGATCTGATGTTCTTTCCCCACTACAGTGTAAGTTCCATGGGGACAATAATTTCGTGTTTTCTTCTTTGCTGCATTCCACACTTGAAATGTAGGCATTTCAAAATGAATGAATGCTGTACAAAGAGGAAGTTACTTTCCCCATTTTCTAAAGGGAGAACCAACTTTTCCAATGCATTATTCATGGTGTCCTCCAGGTGGAGCCAAAGGGTTTTTTCATCCTTGCTAATGTCTAGGATCTACAACAAGAGAGTTGCAAAGGATTAGAGTAAGCTTAGTTTTTCATAGCCTCTGGTCTAGAGTTCTGGGCTTTTCTTAGATGACACCCATAATCTCCCTTATTTCTTCTTATTCCTGCAGGAGGGAAAAAACACGGGTCTTCACCAAAAGCATTTCAGTACACCATGTCCCTTTACGACGCCATAGTTAAAGATTGTTTTCCCCATGTTGGCTAAGTGAAAGCCGATCAGAGGCAACTGCCCAAATCTCACAATGGGAAGAAGTGGAGCTGAGATAACAACACAGGTTTGGTTGCCAACTCTTGTCCCTCCAAAAGACTTCTTTGCTTTTATCCAAGTTAACTGCTGTTCTGGTGAGCCTTCAAGAGTATTGTAATCTTGAGTTATTTGCATTTCAGGGATTTTCAAACTGTCTGCCCCTTTCTCCAACAGGTTCCCCTTTTCACACAAGGACATTAGGGCATTTTCTTCCACAGACCCGAAGTCCACTAAGAGCATCTCCTGTTCCATGTGCAGGAAAATGTGCTCAGTCTAGCTGCAGTGCCCAAGAGACAAGGATCTTCCAAGTTGTTGTCCAGACTCATCCTCCTCATTGTGGTAAAGCACAGGTCAGCAAGACAAGGATCAGGTGCATCTGTGAAAGGAAACAGAAAGCCATCTGGTCCTCAGGGAAAGGATGTTTGCAACTCTTCCTCTGGGCCCAGGACTAAGGTGCTAGAGAAGTCTGGCACTGGAAGCTCCTTAAATATTGTTTAAGTGTAGGAAATCAGGGGCATGAGAGAGAGATTGATTCACAGTCACAAAGTTACTGCCAGATTTAGAATCTTACGCCAGGTTTCATGAATCTTTTAGTTTTTCTGCTACACTATGTATGAGCTTTTTTGCTAAGGTCATTATTCTAGACAGAGCCAAAATCCCAAGTAGTACTAACTTAGCTCAATTCTGATGAATTTATAAGAACAGATAAAATTAAAGGTTGAGATTCTGATGGCCTGTCTCCTTTCTCCTTTCATTACAAATTTCAGTCAGATTCCTTAGGCCCTCTTACTTAAACTACGTTGGCAAAACAGAGAAAGATTTTTGGAACAGGGAATGTGTACCAGAGAATATAACAAAAACCTGGGTTATTGCTTGGTGGTTATGCAAGTAAGAATACTCTGTCCCCAACTTGTAACCTTGCACCATTCCCTAGGATCTCTCTGAAGAGCCACTGGAACAGCCACCTCCTTTCCCCCCAGTGAAGCACATTTCTACCAGTCACTACAATGAGAAGAAATAAAGCTTTAACAGCAAAACTACACAGCTGCCTCTAGAGGGCAAACAAGGTTCATTGTAATCTACAGCTTCTCCATATGGCTGACTCAGCTAATTCTTTAGTCTGATAGCCCAGTCCAAAACAAGCTACCTTTGCTTCCTGGCAGGCTAGGAGCCCTGGGTTCATAAAGGACTCCACTGCAGTCTAATTAGAATATAATCCTTTCCTGGGACTGGGAAAACTCTGGTCTAGAGACTGTTAAAGACGTAAGTGGTCTATTCAAATACTTGGCTCTGTAGGACTATCCAAGCCAAGGAAAATGAGATTGAGTTGAATTACGACAGAAATCTTTATTAAAATGTGTCCTTCAGTAACATGTTAGCATACATACAATATACACACATACATCTGTACACTCTTTGACACACCTCACGGATTGCCACCATCAGTTTAACCAATAAATTAAAACTAAAAACAGGAGGGAGGGGGTGGGGGGTAGGACTAAGGGCAAAAATCTCCATGTTTTTTTCTGGTAAGAAATTGCAAATTTCTCAGAATTTTCCTGGGGAAAACCTGTGACCAGAGAATCTTTGAAATAAAATACATAAATCCCCGCCTCCCCCCAAAAAGATTCCAAAAGATGCAGTTACAACAAGTGTGCTTCTCAGAACAGGAGCATTCATTCCACTTCATACTCTGGCTTCTGCACCTTCTGGCTTCAAGACAGTCTTCCCCTCGGCTGGGGCAGAGAGGTTCATATGGGCACTTGGGCTCCGTGCACCTTGGGCTCTGGGAGTTGAGGGGCAGGCTGCCGTATGGGAGCGAGGGGAGCCACACTCATCTGAGGTGATGTCTGGCACATCGTCTGACTGCGTATCAGAGCTCTCCAGGTCACTGCGGATGCTCTCGGGCTGGGCCAGGCTGATGTCTCCAGCTTTGCTGGCCACGCAGTCTTTCTGTTCACAGTTTTGGTGTTTGCAGGAGGGATCCTCTTCATTGCTGCCACTGCCGCCACGACCACTACCTTCTTCTTCATTCTCTGCCATCTGAGCGTGAACATGGAGCGAGTCCTCCGTGCTGCTTCCACTCACCAGCTGATAGTGGCTTGGTTTGGCTTCAATGTCCACTTGGATTTCCATATTGTTGCAGTCTCTGTGGAGACAAAATCCACTTTGCTGAGTCATGTATGGGTCATGCTATACCTGTGGGTACAAGCAGTTTGTGGGTTCAGGATTAGGAAGTCCAAAACATAGGTAAACTGTAAACTAAAGTTCACTTTTAGCAAAAATAAAAATTTAGCCTAACTCTCAAATAAGATGAAGAAGAACTAGATTCCTTTTGACGATTAAGAACACACACACCTCTGCCAATTTCTTTACACAACCAAAAAAGAGCTTTCAAAATTCAACTAAGGGTTGGACCCTCACACTATCTTACTCAAAATACAAAAGAGAAAGAAGATTCGTAGTGTTTTACTACTGTGTCACAATTAGAAGAAACCAGAACCTCTCCAGGAGGGAGTGCTATCACACCCTATCAGTTACACTAGCTTCTCAAAAATAAAGAGAACTAGGTGACAGCAGTCACATCAGGCAAGGGGCGACATGAGAGCAAAAGCCACAGACCCACAGACATCAGTGAACAGCAACCTAGCTCAAGTTTCATGAGAATAATTCTACAATAGCCAAAAAAGACCCAAAAAATGGGGGGGAGGGAAGAAAAGGAAGAAAGAAAGAAACCCCTAAAAATCAAGTGCTAACAAGAAGAATCAATCAAGAGATCCCAAACACTCCTATACCAAGAATCTGCCCAGGGAACTTGGGGCACACACTATATATCCCATAGTGTGTACCATGATGGTACACACAGCCCTAACATGAGGCATTGAGCTTCTGAAGGCCTAGGACCCAACTACAAACTGTAATCTCTCCTGGGCATCTCTGACTGTGCACATACCTGTCCTGTGGGTTGTAGGAACTGATTATGGAACCGGCCATAGCACGAGTACTTGCGTTGTCACTAATTGCACCAAGACTGGCTGTGTCTTTGGGGAAAATTTCCTTTTGGACATCGGCTTGGACTTCTAACCTGTGTAAAGAGGGGACGTTCAAGTTAATACGAGACCTGGGTATTCCGAGACAGTCTGCTTCCTGGCACGCATCTCTTCTATTATTCTCTTGCAAATTGAGTGGATCTGATCTTCTCTAATTGTCAAATAGCTCAAATAGATGCCCACACAGTTTCTCTCTTGAATAGCTACTGAAATCGTCCCCTCCTTTCTATCCCCACTGCTACTACTTAACTTTAGGCGCTGAACATCTCCTGCCTGGAAAACTGCATTTGGGTTCTCTCTCCAGCAGCCCTAAGTCCATCTCCAACACCTTCCAGATCAGTGCCAATGTGGACAAAGCCCTGATCACTCTAACAGTCCTCTCTTGGCTCTCTACTGCCAACAGTCCTCTCCTGGCTTCCTGATCTGCCTCCAAGCTCTCTCTCCAGTTCCATCTCTCACTACAGGTCTTAAATCATAATCACTCTGAATTCTTTCTTTCCTTACACACCTATATATGTTGTTTACCTCCATGACTTTGCACATGCTATTCCCTCTCTGTGGAGGTTTCTTTTCTCTATGTGACAAACTCATATTCGGTCCTTAACAACAAAGGAAGTATCATCCCCCTCACTCTCCCAGCAAACCAGTCATTTCCTGTTAAATGCTCCCACAGCATCTACCTATTTATTAAATCAATTTATGCATCTCTCCCTCAATCATCTCTGAGCTCCAAAAAAAGGAGAGACCACATCTCATTCACACTTTGCTCTCTGTGTCTTGCATACAGGAACTCAAAACACGTAGCAATCAAATTACCCCCAGGCTACAAGATTAAAGAACATAGAGGATCCGACCTCCCACAAGAGCAGCAAACTTTCCCAACGGTGTCTGGAAGCTGAGAACCCGTAACTATTTCCCTCTTTGGTTGTAACACCAGTTTGCTGCACACCTAAGTATTTCCTCTTAATAGGTTTCATAGTCAAATCCATCTGACTCATCTACTTCCTTTAAAAGGCTTTCACAGAACTGGAACAGCTGGACTGGCTAAGCTGCAGTTTCAGCAAGTCAGTCTCCAATTATGTCTGTCTGCTTATTTACAAGGGTGATGATTTTAAGAAAGCCCAGCAGTGAATTCTCTGGCATATGGGGGCGGGATCCCCTAACAAGAGACGACCCGAGTTATGAGACACAGGTCAGCAGCAGCCTTCAGCTGCACATTTGAGCAACCCCTGTCCTACAGCCTACACTTTCAGTCTGCAACTCCAGCCTCAAGACACCTTTCAAGAATGTGCCATGGCCCCAGAAAGTGAGGCAGTGCAATGCAAAGTGTGTTGAATCAGAGACCTGGGTTCTAGTTTCAGCTCTTCCACAGAATCTCAGAATTGGAAGAGGCTTTCACAAACACCATCGCTTAAGTGCTTCCCAGATGCTAGCCTGTGCGCAACGACTCTGCTAGACTCACCCAGGGAACCTTTTCAAAACACAGATCCCCAGGTCCTACTCCAGGAGATTCAATTTATTAATTTTGGGATAAGACCATGAAATCTATTTTTGAGAGGCTCCCAGGTTACTGACAGGCACTCAGTTGTGGGATCCAGTCCATCTGTCATCTGTTGCTTGACTTCTTCTAATAGCCAAATGGCCATCTGGTCTTACTTTAAACATGTCCAAGGATAGGCAGCTCAGTATCTTCTAAAGTAATCCAACCCTTCTTTGGAGTTTTATATAGATTTCTTATATTCTCTATAATGAAACAAAATTAAGTTTCCCTCTAGCTTCTGCCAAGTTGTCTTAATCTACCTCTTGGCATGAGTCAGAAGCCTTTCTTTCTGTTCAAAGTCCTTCAGATATCTGAAGGCAACAATTTCTCCTACTTTCCTACCTCGTTTTGCACTATCTGCAGGTCTCTTTTTATTCAACTAACTGCTTCTCATATAACACATGTTATGCTCCTCTGAATATATTCTGGTTTATCTAACTGGTAAAACGACTGAGCAAGTTGTAACATTTTTAGTCATAAAACTTAACAGTTTCTCTGGGGCGCCTGGGTGGCTCAGTGGGTTAAAGCCTCTGCTTTCGGCTCAGGTCATGATCCCAGGGTCCTGGGATCGAGCCCCACATCGGGCTCTCTGCTCCGTAGGGAGCCTGCTTCCTCCTCTCTCTCTGCCTGCCTCTCTTGCCTACTTGTAATCTGTCTGTCAAATAAATAAATAAAATCTTTAAAAAGAAACAAAAACAAAAACTTAAAACAGTTTCTCAACACAAATTCATAGAATTGATTTTCCTTATCTATCAAATGGGAATAAGAATAAGAAGGTAATAAGGATCAAGCACTAATAAGCCAACAAGATACAGTATAAATGCTGTTCAACTGAAAGTCAATGACAAGCCTAATGGGGAGCACAGCCTTGGGAATTCTACAAAAATGCATGCTTTCTCTTCCCAAAGCAGGCAACCTAATGTAGTAGAGGGAAGATCTTAAGTCAGGATTGCTCTTTGTATGGAGCCACTATGGTGCAATATGGAAAGAACACTGAAAGTTGTGTAAGTTTTGAGCCTATTTTCTCATTATAAAATTAAAAACAAAAAACACCACCACAACAAAAAACCAAACCACTGATGATTACATCAGAATGAGATGATATATGAGATATGCCTAGCACAGAGAAATGGCTCAATACAGGTATGTTATTTCTTATCATTCCAACTGGTTCTGTCAGAAATTATCTATTTGCTTACCTGCTATATTTTCCCTTGCCACTGGAAAGAATGCCACCACTCAGAGTGCCCCCTGAGAGGGCTGCAAAGCTGGCTGTCTCGCTGTATGGACCCTGCATAACACTAAGTCCATCTGTAGGGCTTCCGCTGGTGCTCAGTACACTAGTCAGGCCTTCAATGCTGCTTTCCCCAATGCTGGGATTCTTGAGGGCTCGCCAGGCATCAGCCACTGGGGATGGAACCAAACATTTCAATTCAAGATAAGACAATATCAAAACAGAGTCTATTATTTTCCTGTAATGATTCTTCAGAGTGGAGAATATTCATGCAGAAAAATACTCATTTATTCACTTAATGAACAGCTACTATATGCAGGTACCACACATCAGGTGTTTAACATATTGTTAATATTTAATCTTCCCAATAACTACACAGTAACAGTCCTAATTTCAGAGGAGAAAACAAAAGCTTAGAACTAAATGACATGTCCAAGTCATGTCCACAAATCTACACTTTTTTTTAAAAATTTATTTATTTTTCAGAGAGAGAGGGAGAGAGAGGGCAAGCAAGCACAGGCAGACAGAGTGGCAGGCAGAGGTAGAGGGAGAAGCAGGCTCCCCGCGAAGCAAGGAGCCTGATGTGGGACTCGATCCCAGGATGCTGGGATCATGACCTGAGCCAAAGGCAGCCGCTTAACCAACTGAGCCACCCAGGCGTCCCCACGAATCTACACTTTTGATTCCAAGTCCACTATTCTGTCCATTATACCACAGATGCCATCTAATCAAACATGAAGATTTCAAAACATGTTTAGGTCATGTTAGGTGTTGATTCTAGTAGGGTGCTTCAAAAACCTGTGGGACTTTCTGTGCCCTAGCTTAATATTGTTATAGTTAATATGTTAATAGTTAATATGATAAAGTGAAAACATCAAAGTAGAAGTCACAGGAACAGAAAAAGAGGCTGGAAGACTTGCTCCAGTTCCAGCTCTGCAAAAGCTCTTAAACCCATTTAACAGATGTTGAGACAAAAGCTTAAAGAAGTTCCCATTAAATGGGGATAATAATAGCCCCTGCCCTCCCTATTCAGAGAGCTATTGTAAAAACCAGGTGAGATAATAACTGTGTAAAGTCCTCTGAAAATTATAAAGTACTGTACAGATATAAGACTTTATTATAATCACTACTATTACCAGCATACTTGGAGTTACTTGGAATCCTACTAGTTTGTACCTGCCACACAGAGCCAAGTACCAGAGTAATTAACCTAATAACTCTGGAACAAAGAAATGAAAAGCTAAAAATACTTAACCCCCTACAAAGCTCATTATCCAAAGTAATCCAATGACAATCTTGCTGTAAAATGTGCTGAAATCTACTGAATTTTCTGCCCCATAAATTCAAAGGAAATTAAAAACCTCCCTTTACCTGTGATTGGACCATCATCTTCATCAAACTCAATTTTCACCCCCTTTCCATTTGCTGTGCTAACTCCACAGCCACCTCCACGACAGAGGGAAATGGGCACAACCCCATAGACATAAGCCAGCATAATGGGGACGCCAATACCTGGGGGAGGAGAAGGAAACAAGTCAGCAGGTCACTGCCCTAAATTCTCCTTCCCAGCCTGAGCACAGACAAACCACTTTATAAAGGGCCAAAGAAAGAGAGAAGATGGCTATCCTAAAGAGGCAGCTGGGTCTAACAGAATGAAGACTGGACTTGGGAATTAGAAAAGGCCTGGATTAGAATCCTGGCTCCAATTTACTAGCTGTATAATCTCATGTATCTTCCCAGGATTGTCAGTGATCAAAAGAGAAGGTATGTACAGTGCCCAGCACAGTGAGTATATGCTGCTTTCATTTTCCCTCTTCTACTCACTCCTGACATGCTAATCCAAGAACCAATCAATACTCAAACATTAAGTAAGTGATTCCTGGGGTTTAGGATCCCCCAAGAATGTTAATTCCAAAATCTTACTTCTGTGGAGGCAGAATGACTTAGCTGTTAAGAGCACAGGCTCTGAAGTCAGATTGCCTTGATTCATGTTCCAGCTAAGTGACCTTGAGCAAATTATAGCATCTTTCTATTACAACCGTACTGCTATGAGGATTAAATGAAATAATACATGCAAAACATTCAGAACCGCTCCTGGTACATGGAGAGCCTTAATAAATGTTAGTTATAATATTCTCATTCTAAAACAAACCCTCATGCCTTCCAAAATACTGTGAGGCATTAAACAAATAAAAATAAAAGTAATTTTATTTTGTGGGTTCCCTAGCAAATAGGGAAGGAAGATAAAAGGTGAAAACTAGGCCTTAAAGTAATATTCTTTAATTTAGCATTTTCTCTGAGCCAGAGAGTTCTAAGCACTAATTTAGGACTGAAAGACCCCAAACTCTGACAATTTAGTGCGGCGGATAATCCTAATAATAGTGCCTAAAAAAGAGTTAGCACTCAAGATGGGTTTGGCATAAAATGTAGGAGCCTCCAAGGTGAAACATCGGGCCAGCTGGCTAAACTGCTATAGTCAGAAAGCTGGGTAGGTAAGGGGTGTGGTGGACGAGAGGGCAGGAAGGAGAAGAGTCGAGGTCTGGGCTAGCTTACCCACACTAACTGCAGCAATAACTGGGGATGCAATGACTGACAAAGTCACTCCTCCTGTGATAGCCAAATTCCTCTTATGTTTGGAGGTTTTCCTTCCCTCATACCTGCTGTGAATCTAAGAATAAGAAAGAAAATCCAGATCAACAGGTTAGGATATCAGTTTTTTTGCCAGGGTAGAAAAGACAAGTGAATATTCTAACTATATTAAAATATATCCCCTACCCACCAAGAGGCTATCTTTCTCAAATTTTAACCTAACTCAGACCAGGGTGACATACACTAATACAGAAAAAGTTAATCCAAGGAGAGACAAAGTAACTCAGGGTTGTGAGGAAAGTATTTCACCTTTAAGTCACTGAGACAAATCAGGCCCAGGATGCTAATAAGAACTCTTAGATCTCTTGGGTTTATGAAAATCCATTTACGAAATTAAGGTTATTTTTATCTAAGAACCGGCTGGTTTTCAGGAAGCTCTGAAATATAAACTCCTCCCTATTTCCTTCAAAACTTTACCAACAAACCTGGGGATAGAACAACTATAGAACTCAGCATGTCTTACCTTCCTGCCAACATAAACAGGAATGCCGATGACCATGGCAGGAATGGCAATGCCAGCAATGAGGGAAATCCCCACTGGAGCACCAATCAGTGTTCCCAGCTGCCAAAGAATTTTCTTCTTACGGCTCCATGGCTTCTTGCCCCAGAATGTGCATCCAGAGGGGCTGCAGAGGACACATGCTCAAGTTAGTATCGATATTATAAATGCAGCTGTTGTCACCAGAGGGCTTGATAAGAGCAAAAGCCTTCTTTTCCAATAAGAATGATTAACAGTTACAAGAGGTTATAGAAAATGAATGTATTACATGAAAGGGAGAAAAAGACAAGGTCTGATTATTAGAGCTCTGGGCCCTTTTTGTTTGTAAAGCTAGGCTTCCAGGCTTGAAATCTTTTAAACCTTTTTTCCTTTCTCTGCTACTGAACTCTGTCCTCCCTAACCTAACAGTGATGCAGCTTTTTTAAAGATTTTATTTATTTGAGGGGCGCCCGGGTGGCTCAGTGGGTTAAGCCTCTGCCTTCAGCTCAGGTCATGATCTCCGGGTCCTGGGATCAAGTCCCACATGGGGCTCTCTGCTCAGTGGGGAGCCTGCTTCCCCCTCCCTCTCTCTCTCTCTGCCTGCCCCTCTGCTTACTTGTGATCCCTCTCTCTCTGTCAAATAATTAAAAAAAAAATCTTTAAATAAAAAAAAAAATAGCTGTCATGAGGTGTAGCCTGTGAAATTATAATTTAAAAAAATTTTTATTTATTTGACAGAGACACAGCGAGAGAGGGAACACAGGCAGGGGGAGTGGGAGAGGAAGAAGCAGGCTTCCCGCTGAGCAGGAAACCCAATACGGGACTCGATCCCAAGACCCTGAGATCATGACCTGAGCTGAAGGCAGACACTTAAAGACTGGAGCCACCCAGGTGTCCCTGATTCAGCTTCCTTGACTGATACATATACTACTTGGGATCCTGCACAACCTACACCCTTGACATCTCATTCAAAAGTGCTATGCCCTGCAGCTAATGAACAGATTTGAATAGTTTTCTTGGCTTGTGTCCTATCCATATCCAAAAGATAGTGTAAACCATGTTCCTGGGGAAGGATATAAAAACACTTTTGTCACACCCTTTATGTCAGTTTCATTCTCTTTGAGTTTGGCTACTTTTATACTCCATCCTTCTGTGTTCAATCATTTTTGCTCACTCCCTTTGTCCTGTCTTCTCTACTAGATAGGATAAGCAATTCTGAAAGAAAGGATCATGTCTTACACACCCATGTACCTGATAATCAGTACAGTTTAAGTAACTCTCTGTTTGCTATATTGGAAATGAAAATGTTTCATCCACACAATGAATGTTGTTTGTAAATATTAACTCCTTCAGGACAATATTTTAAATTTTAAATTTTTTAATTTTTTATTTTTTTAAATTTATTTATTTGTCAGAGAGAGAGAGAGAGCACGAGCACAGGCAGACAGAGTGGCAGGCAGAGGCAGAGGGAGAAGCAGGCTCCCTGCCGAGCAAGGAGCCTGATGTGGGACTCGATCCCAGGACCCTGGGATCATGACCTGAGCAGAAGGCAGCCACTTAACCAACTGAGCCACCCAGGCGTCCCCAGGACAATATTTTAATATTCACTCTGAATTCTTTGTAAAGTCATTACATGCAAGGAACTGTAAAAGGTAACTCTGACCTTAATAAACTTATGCAGTTTAGCAAAATTAGACATGTATATGAAGTAAAAGTAGTGATGTTTATAATGAAACATTTAAGGAATGCCAATACAGAAGAATGAGGCAGAAAAAGCTGGGGAAGACATCATAGATGAAATGGCATTTGAGTGGCCCCTGAAGGGTAAATAAGAACTGAACAGGTTGAGATAAAAGGGGGTCGCTGGGAAGGTGATGTGATCAGAAAGCATTCTGGGCAAACGGAAGAACATGAACAAGAAAGATAGCCAGAGGAGACAGAGTGAATAGCAAGCCCAGGTTACTGGAATATAGCATGTATAAAAACACATGGAAAAAGCTAGAAAAGGACATTAGGGCCAGACTGAGGCAAAGCCATGCTTGGGAAATTGAACTCTATCTGGAAGGTGATAAAAAATAGTCCCTGGAATTGCTGGAACTGAAGAAAAACGTGGTCACAGGAGTGCTTCAGAAGAACTTTTTACAGCTTCCTTATACTGTAATGAGAGGACAGACAACTGTGTCCCTTTGACATCCTTTTGCCAAATCATTAAAAGAACAAGAGGATAAAGCAATGGACACATTTCCCATCTTACCTGAGGTAATGCAAGTCTGAGATCTCTTTCATACAAAGCCAACAGAATTCACAGCCACACACTGCACAGGTCATATGATTACAGCTTCCATCATTCATCTTGATAATGTAAGCACTGCATCGTGGGCATGGCTTGATGTCATCTGCTAAGGGGGGAAGGAAGATTGGGTAGAAAAATACCCCCAGTTAAACCTAATTTGATTTATTATTCCTAGGACTATATATATATAAAAAATGAGGAGACAGTCAAGAACTCTTGGCTGAGAATTCCAAATTGTGCAACCCACTTCACTAGAAGGCTGGCTATATCTATACCTGAGGAATTTTTATAAAACGGATCCTTGTCTCATACTGAGCTGCCTATCCCCAAAACTGGCATCCTCCACAGCACTTAAGCCACACTCTGAACAAGAAGACTTCCCTAGAGACAAAGATGGTTCTAAGAAAAATGGAATTCCACTAGCCAAGAGGGTGGCAGAACTCAAAGCAGAGTTCTGCAGGAAGAATAGTCTGCAGCTTGGAATTGGCTTTAAGCTTTGAAAAAGTTTGGCTCAGGAAATTAATTTCTTAGGCTCAGCAAGTATCATTGTGATGTGCTGTTAACACAACTCACAAACCCCTCTCATGATACTTTCAAATTCAAAACCTAAAAATAATTGGGTATGCTATGTAGCACACACCTAGTAATTTTCACAGCAAGCTAGGAACTATCCTATTAAAATGACAATTTAGGAGATTATGCTGTGCCAGGAAAAAAGTGAATGGTAAAATCTTTCCTACCAGCCTCTCCCAAATGACATCAGTAAAATAAAATACATTTATAAAAGACAATAAACCCACTGACATTTTTAAATGGGTTTACTCTGACTTGCCAAGGTTCCTCCTTTTAAGGTTAATCATTAATCCATACTAATATTATTTCCTTTCCTTAAATCTGTACTCTACTTCCAAAAGCAGTGATGCACTTAAAGCTAGTAGGATAACAGCTGAGGTCTAATACTAATTGTCTTTCTGCTCACCAAGAAAGTTTTGAAAAAATCCTTCACAAAAGGACCTAATTACTCTCCAACAGGAGACATACTATTAAAAAGGTAGAAACTACAGAATTCAATTTTGTTGCATTCTAATTTTATCAATTTATAGGTTGGAAAACCTACAGTTGTCAGAGAGAAGCTACATATCAAATATAATATTGAATGTATTACCAAGTATTTTTGCTCTCTGATCCCAGGAAATACTTGATTATAGAGTAAAATAATCTCTCCCAGCTTTAGGCTCACATTATGAAATACCAAATAAAGAGAAAAATGAGACAATGTCAACTAATACCTGGTCCAGATTCTTGCCCGTAACTGAGACCTGAAGTGTGCTTGGTCCGTACTCGCAAAGTCTGTGCCCTCTGCTGACGGGCCATATCGCATGTCTGATTCGGATGCCATATTTGCTTGCAGTGGTAGCAGAACTCTGTCTGGCAGCCTTCCCTCTCACAGGTCAGCTTTGGGCAACTGGCACAGCCATAGGCAATAACAGCATAACTGGGTAAGGAAAAAGGAAGAGATATCAGTAAGGTAAGAATGATCGGAACAAGACAGACATTATTCATCAGTTTCAGTAGGGTAATACTGACACTCCTTACCACTACACATGATAGAAAAGAGTACACATATAACGCATTTTAACATAACCACACACAATCATGCCTAACAAACTGTAAAACATATTCCATGTGAGAAAGTGAATTTCTCCTTGAGATTCTAAAAACAAATCATTTACCTTCTGAAAAATAGGGGAAAATACTAGATTTAGCTGGAATCTAGCATGTATTCACAGTTTAAGCTACTTTATTATTTTTTATTTATTTATTTGACAGACAGAGATCACCAGTAGGCAGAGAGGCAGGCAGAGAGAGAGGAGGAAGCAAACTCCCTGCTGAGCAGAGAGCCTGATGTGGGGCTCGATCCCTGGGATCATGACCTGAGCAGAAGGAAGAGGCTTTAACCCACTGAGCCACCCAGGCGCCCCATAGTTCAAGCTACTTTAAAAGGAGTTTACCACAGCAAGTTTCACAAGTAACAGGGTACAAAACTATAGCATTTTGATGGTTTGCTACATTTAGAGAGATTAGAATTTGGTTACGCTAAAGGACAGAAGATTTGTAAAACAAAAGTATGCGAAACTAAAGTATACTTTTCCATTGTTAAATTCCACAGTGAAGCTGGTCTGAGCACACACTGCCTGAGACAATAGCCACTGACGGATTCATGATCAATTCTCCCACTGAAAGCTCATTTTATCTTTCAATTCCCCCCCCCCTTTTTTTTTTTTTTTAGCTCAAATCTATACCTTGAAATATCTACTTCCTTGACAGGCTCCAGAATCTAAGAACACCACTTACCCACCTTACTAATTAATACATGATAAGGCTATTATCTCCCTCCCCTTTCTTTTCTCTCCTGACACATATTCTTAGTAAAGATTTGCAACTCAGAATTCATCTGCGCCAACATCAACTCTTTCTTATAATTCACACTTATTTTCCAAGAATTACTCTCTCACAAAAAATCCGATATATTTACAACAGCTAGCCCTTCTGACTATTCTAAATATGTCAAGTAAGTGTTCAGATTATCCTAAAAAGTGAACACTGAAGATTAAAAAAAAAATTAAAAAGTAATTTAAAGAAACAAATAAGGGAAAATAGCAGTTGTGAAAGTTCAAACAAATTTTTTAAATTAAAAAAAAAAAAAGATTTTATTTATTTATTTGTCAGGGAGAGAGAGAGAGCACAAGCAGGCAGAGTGGCAGGCAGCAGCAGAGAGAGAAGCAGGCTACCCGCCAAGCAAGGAGTCCAAGGCAGGACCCGATCCCAGGACTCTGGGATCATGACCCTAGCCGAAGGCAGCGGCCCAACTGAGTCACCCAGGTGTCCCAAGTTCAAATAATTTTTAAATAGGTCAATGATTGTAGGCTTAGGTGTTGCCATTGGGCTCTTTTGTCCCCTATTCCACTTTCTCCTCCAATAGCTAAAGACCTCAAGCAACTTATAAAAAAAGGCTAACAACATTTTCTTGGATTTATTCTGTTTGTTTATTTGCGTGTATATTAGGTATTCATAACAGCAACACGATTTCTCAGGTTATTATAAATTCTGCAAATTGATTTGAGAATGACACTGAAAATATCGATGACATATCATTTATGTTATATAATACAGTCTGTACTAAAACTCTTCTCAGAAAGAGCAAAGTGAGAATAGGTCAATGTACGAATGCAAATGATTCATATCCTGTAGGAGTTCTGAGCAAATTTACCCAACCTAGCTACAAAATAGCTACTACAGATAAACAATGTTTCTCCTAGAGAAAGTGACCTGCTTGCTATTTTGTGTTAAATGGGAAAGGTACTGGATGACCTCAGTACCTTACTTAAGTCAACTGCTGATGACACAAATTACATAGACAGTCAGGAAGCCTTGAACATTTCCTGATCTATTCCTACCTCACCTGGTGGGAGTAAATATTTATTAACTTTTTCTTTTTTTAAGAAGAATACTTGACAAGACTGATGATGTCACTTTTGGGTGTGGAATTTTATTCCGAGCAAGTAAAATAATCCCAAATACTCATGAACCTGCAACGATCTATTACCATGACACAGAATTACTCAGGGCACTGAGACTTGGCATTCCTGTTTTTGGGCACCTGGTCTGGGCTCCTTGCCCCTGACTCATACTGCATGACACTGAGCTAATTTAAATCTCCAAGCCTTAACCTCTATCCCAAAAATGGAGGCATAGGTGTTTGCCACCTTCAAATGTAACCATATTCTAAACTGCATTTGAGATCTTGCCCTGAAAGGTATGGTATAAAAATATAACACATTTTAATCCTACTTTTGGCTTTTGGATAATCTACTCCTTCTACCTAGAATGCTCCTTCCTTTCTTCTTGCCCTGGCAAATACCCATTTAAGAACCAGCTCAAATGTCATCTTCCCTATAAAATCCACTTAACCTCTCCAGGTAACTGGTTGCCTACTTTATGCCTTATGTACAATTACTTTATACTACTTATCACATTATACTGTAATTATCTGTCTATATGTGTGCTTCCCCAACCAGACTAGACTCAAGGAAAAGCATCATCCATGTTTTAATCTTCAGGGTCTAGCATACTGATTCATGTTCAAATGAATGATAGAGACCCTCTCTATCTATTAGCTTTTTTATTTTCCCCAGGCCATTCTAACTCTTCTCCTGGGCCTACCCTAAAGCAATCTTTAAACCTTACTAATGTATCTACTGGTTTACTATGTGCCAGGGACTACAACTTAGACCTCAAATTTTGTTAGACCTCTAAAATTTTAGGAGCAAACTCCTAAATTCTGAATGGGGTACTCTTCCCCAGGTAGTTGAAAAAAATTCATCCTTGAGACCAAAACTGCCTTGACAATCTTGTTCCTTCTTTTCCCTATGCTACCCTGAAGCCTCTCTCCTACCCTGCTCCTAGCTTAACCAAGCATTCAGGTTTGCTAATTAGAAGCTAAATAAGTGGGGAGAAAGAAGCAGCAGCTAAATAGGAGATGGAAATTACATGCTGCTAAAAAAAAAAAACAACAACAAACCCAATGTATCATTTTCCTTCCCCTTAAGTTTATATAAATTTATTAATTTTGTTAATTTCCTAAGTATTTAGAAATATAATATGTGACAGGCTAGACCACTTCATTAACTAACTTCAGCCCTGGAGAAAGAAAAAATCCATTATGAATTTGATTATGCTTTCATGGACCCTAGTAGTTACAAATGTGTTCCTAAACAATGTTTGAACTTTCTAGCTCCCGGACACATAACTTCATTCACAAATGGACCCTGAGCACGTGTAAGGGTAGTAGAAATACGACAACTGCAAGAGACTAATATCTGGTCTCCTTATTCCCCATTCCAATCCAAGTTCCAACTTCAGAAGGCTATCTATCATTATGTAACTCTTTTACTTAAAATCCTTCAACAAAAAAGAAAAAAAAGTCCTTCAAATCTAAACTTCTTTGCATGGTTTAAATAAGTCTATCAACTGGAGTCCAGTCTACCTTTTCAGATTGATCTCTAGTTACTTTCCAGATCATGGATCCAAACTAGATTCTAGACTTACTACTATATTTTTATATCTCTATACAACTGCAAGTACAACTGCAACTGCACTTGCTCAAAACATTCTGGATTAAGACACTTTTTTTCTCTACTTGCATCACTGTTTGCCTGGTATGAATTCCTACTTACATTCTTCAAGGCCCAGATCAAATATTACCTCCTCTGTGAAATCTTTCTTGACACCAACATGTAAAATCTTTTAACTAGCCTCTAAGAGCATTTGTGTTTTCTTTAATATGTATTATATTGCATTTATAATCTGTTATCCATATCTATCTATTTATCTCTTCTAACAGGCCAAACTCCCTGTAAAGAGGACCAAGTCTAAGTCCTTTTTGTAATACCCAATATTCACTTAAGGTTCAACACTACTTAATTCTCAAAAGTGTCTACTGAATGATCATCTGTCTGTCCTCTTCTTGCCCTCCACCCTCATTATCTGTTTCTCTTTCAAAAAGTGTGCTGTTCATTTTCTTTATCTACCTCATCAAAATTCAACTATCCCATTCTTCTGGGATCTAATTGAAAAATTTTGTTCACAGAATTGTAGAAAAAGGGACGCCTGGGTGACTCAGTTGGTTAAGCATCTGCCTTCGGCTTGGGTCATGATCCCAGGGTCCTGGGATTGAGTCCCACATGGGGCTCCTTGCTCAGCAGGGAGTCTGCTTCTCGCTCTGCCTGTTCTACCTGCAGCTCTCTCTCTCTCTCTCTGACAAATGAATAAATAAATAATCTTAAAAAAAGGATTGTAGAAAAGTTGGAATATGGATAACCTAGGCTAAAGGAACTCTCAATCTATTCAGAGCACAAGATTCACTGTTAAATAAGGACACTAACAGAAGCCAGTGTAACTATACAGACTGACTGTTAAAGGAGTTCAGAAAACTGTAAATAGTCAGGGAAAGTGTCAGTGTAAGATGCCACAGAAAAAACAAAAACATGTTTCCTGTTAAGTTTGGAAGATCTGAAGATTTACACTGTATATTAGCATTAGCAAGATTTACTATAGTGTATATTAGCATGTTTAAAGCATCTAAAAAGCTCAGAAATAAATTTTGTCCAATCCAATACTTCCCAAGCTTATTTGATTACAAAATGTTTTCCTTTCCAGGATTACCAAGATATACACTGGAAAATATCGATGTAAGTGGAAAATAAAAATAAGACAAAAAAAAGATTGTAGGAGATGGTAGGAGACTCTAACGGGGTTTAAATTATAAGGGTAGATCATATAAATAATCAGAAGATTATTTATATGACATAAGAAGTCATTTTATAGGCAGGTATGAACAGTTTGAAGCAGGGGAGTGATATAAAATGTTCCACTTTAGAATGATACACTGGCAAATATGGGAAATTGTATGGAGCTGGATGCAGATGGGCAGGTGCAGGGATGGGGATAGAGTGAAGAGTTGTGAAATAGAAGGTACAGAGCTAAATTAAGAGATGTCTAGATCACATATATCTCAATTTTTAAAATGTCATACCAGAGAGAAAGAAAGAGAGAGAGAGAGGATGTAGGAAGGCTTCAGAGGGGAAAAAACCTCCTTTTTCACTGACTGAGAAATTTATCTTGCTCAAGGAGCTATTCCCTCATAAGTGTGCTAGAGATGAACTGAAGCTTCCTGTTCATGGGATGGTCCAGTCCAGTTGTCCAGGAAGGCCAAAAGCTGATACTACCTGTTTGGGTCAGGTAGGAGGGGGTACTGCAGGAGAAAGAGCCAGCAAAGAGAGGCTGGAGTGGTGGACTTGCACAAAGAATTGAGGTCAAGACAGCTTTATCTCCTATTCATCTGCAAAAAAGATCTGAAAACCAAGAAATTTTCCATTGCCTCCTTTGCTCATCCCTCATAGAGATTCTGAAAGTGTTTAAAGATTAGTAAGAGGGTACTTAAGAGGAAAACATTATATATTTACATGATGTGGGGGTTTCTGAGAAGACTCATACTTAAGCAGAGACTCTAAGGGGTATCAACCGCACCATTTATTAGCTGTGAGACATTGAAGCCCACACTGTAACTTCTCTGAACTGGTTTCTCCTTTATAAAATAGGTTTTTTGTTTTTTGTTTTTTAAAGATTTTATTTATTTGACAGACAGAAATCACAAGTAGGCAGAGAGGCAGGCAGAGAGAGAGGAGGAAGCAGGCTCCTTGCTGAGCAGAGAGCCCGATGCAGGGCTTGATCCCAAGACCCTGGGTCATGACCTGAGCCGAAGGCAGAGGCTTTAACCCACTGAGCCACCCAGGCGCCCCCTTTATAAAATAGGTTTACCACCAACATCCACCTGTATGAAATTAAAATTATTCCTGAATGACCTTACAGTCTGAAGATTACAAAGAACTATAAAAATAACAGTTATTTGTATTTTGAGTTAATTTTATCTCATTTGAAAGTACACTTTAAATTTATTTGGTGAGGGGCGCCTGGGTGGCTCAGTCATTTAGTGGCTGCCTTTGGCTCAGGTCATGATCCCAGGGTTCTGGGATTGAGCCCTGCCATCCGGCTCCCTGCTCAGCAGGAAGCCTACTTCTCCCTCTCCCACTCCCCCTGCTTGTTTTCCCTCTCTCTCTGTGTCTCTCTCCGTTAAATAAATAAATGAAATCTTAAAAAAATACATATATATACTTGGTAATATTGTACTTAATAATTTTAAACAGTAATGTAAATGTTGCCCCATTGAAATTGGTTCTCTTATTTACGAATAAAATAAGATCATATTCAAGTATGGGAAAAAAATTCAAGACCCTGCTTACAAATATTTTGTAAACAAATAATCTTTTAATATATAGTGTTCACATTATCGTAATCACAGTGAAACTAATGGCCAGAACTCTGTAAGACCACTTACATGCCCCCTTCACCCTGCCAAATACAATTCTCTTCTTCTTCTTTTTTTAATATTTTATTTATTTGAGAGAAAGAGAGAGGGAGAGGGAGCATGAGCACAGGTAGGGGCAGAGGAAGAAGATGACTCCCCACTGAGCAGGGAGCCCCACCCTGCCAAATATATACACGTACACAGAGCGAAGGGAGTTCTTGATAAATTTGGCTGTAAGAAGTTCATCTGCGAGTAAAGAAAAGATGGTCAGGTATAAGAAGAAGAGATAACTAGGGATTACACTTACTGCTCATCCATGATTTTTACCAGACACAGAAGAATAGGACAGTTTGACTAAAACAAAACAAACAAGCTGTTTATCTCTCAGCATTAAAGAGAGGTGGCAAAACCACTGGCCACATCCCTAGGGAACTCAGATACCTGTTTGGAAAGTGACAGAATTTTAAAGTTACTCCCTATTTACCTAACACCTCCAAATGCAGACCTCAAAACACTTTGCAAACATTAAGCTTCTCAAGTCAGGAAAGGATTAGGCCTATTTCAGATAAAAAAATAAAGTAGGGATGCCTGGGTGGCTCAGTTGGTTAAGCGGCTGCCTTCAGCTCAGGTCATGATCCCAGCGTCCTGGGATCGAGTCCCACATCGGGCTCCTTGCTCAGCAGGGAGCCTGCTTCTCCCCTTGCCACTCTGTCTGCCTGTGCTCTTCTCTCTCTCTCTCTCTCTCTCTGACAAATTAAAAAAAAAATAAAGTAGATAAGAGGCTGTTCACAAAAAGTATCAGAAAAGAAACTAGATTTTTGGATCCATGGCTCTCTTAAAGTTGTCCTTGGGCCACATTTGACAAAATGATACAAACAGCAGTATCGCCAATAATGCCAACAAGTGCATGTTTTTTTAAAAAGAAAAGGTTGAGAGTAAAGACTATTGGCCTTGGTTGGCGTTAAGACCAGTGTTTCAAGCCTGGTTCCACCACCCACTAGCTATATGACCCTGGACAGTCACTCAATTTATTTAAATTTCATTTTTCTCATCTGTAAAATGAAATCAAATCTATCTTACAATGTTGTAAGGATTAAATTAAATTATGTACGCCTGGAACATGGATACTTGGATGCCAGTTTGCTTTCTTTCCACAGACTGCACCTTCTTTAAACCCACAGATAAAACATTAAAAATACATAAAATTTGTATAATGCTTTTAACTAATAAAAAATAAACCTCTAGATGATACTAAGCCAATACTTGGCTACAATAAAAATGGCCTTAATTCTTCATTAACTTTTAGTAATGGTTTACGTTGTCACCACAAAGATGATAAATTAGTTCCTGTTCATTTTTATTGTTGTGAGCAAAGACAGTCATTGACTTTAGAGAAATAAAAACAAAAAGGGAGCTTTTCCAGAAAGATAATCAGCAATGCCACATTTCTCAGCCAAAATTCAAGGAAAGACATCTCAAAAAGGAGTTAATATACTATTCCAAAATTAACCATGCCGTGTTTTAAGTAAATATTCCTTTGGTTCAGAAAATAGACCAATAGTATCTATAAAACCTATCATATACATTAGCCTCCTAAGGCCAGTGAGATCACCAGGCCACCAGATATAAGAACCTACAAGGTTGTTTCCAACACTTATTAATTGAAAGTGAAAGTGATCTACCCTAGACAAACACCATACCTTTGACCACAACACTTCAAAGTAATTTAGAAACCCCATCTCAGGGAGGTTAAATAACACACCCATCTCTAAACAAGTCTGGCAGAATAAAAAGACAGAAGTTAACTCTTCTTACCCTCCTAGACACTCTTAAAACAGCTTCTTTTGAAAGGGACAAATAGTAGCATCATGGAAATCTTAAAACAGGCTTGATATACAAGCTACAATTAAAAGCCCTTAACTCCTTTGAAGCATAGGTCCACGCAGCTTTTTTCCTGGCATTACATTCACACACTGCAAGGAGTCCCTAGCATCTTTCTGTCCCCAAAACAAAACACACAAGAATAAAATGATCTGCCCAAGGTCATAGAACTGGTAAATGGCACAGTCTCTCCCTCCCACCCCTGAACTTCCAGTCACTCAGATAAGCTCTTCCCTGCGGCATGCAGCCATTCATGGGGTGGACTGACAGCAACAATTTTTTTTTAAGTGGTGGGAGGGTGGTCTCCACTGAGTACTTTAGATAGTAAAATCTGGTGGTATTCTGTCTCTGCACATACTGCGTATTCTCTCACTGACCTTAAAAATTCAGGATACATAGTGCCTTAAAAAGACTGTTGTCAAGAACTCAAGATCAGAGGGGCTGGGTAACACATTTTCTCCTACCGTGTCAGCGTCTGGGCATCCTTCTTCTCAGTGCCCCGTTGCTTCTCTGGACAAAGAAAGGGTCGGTCCACTCCTCACCCTGCCCAAGGCAGCAGTGTAAGAACCACACGGGGCCTCCCAACAGCTTGGCACAGAAGGCACACAATGGCCAGGGTGCCCCAGAGCTGCCAGTGAGCTGTCCTTTCCCCCTAGTGATATTTCCATCACCTCCATCCCAACTTTCAGCAGCTGTGGTCAGGAAGAACACACCTTCTCCCCCAATGCTGCTGAAGTCTGCCCCTGGCCAAAGGGACACACCCCTCCGAATGCTGTGAGTCCCTCAGAATATTCTCATCCCTTCCTTTGCCAGTTAACCCCCTCCCCGCCCTCATTAAGACATGGCCCCTACCTCTGGACAGAGGGGCGTGCACCCCACCTAAAAGCCTCTCCCAGCCTCCTGACTTGATGGACAGCTCCTTTCCCCTCACCGACGGCTCAGCCCCCACCTCAAGCCCCGCGGCAGGGCGGGTGGCGGGTGCCCTTCCCCGCTCGTCTGGGCTTGCGGACTGGGACCGCTTACCAACCCGCCTCAGCGGCCGCCTTCTCCTCCCTCCCGCAGCTCAGCCCTCACCTCTCTCCCTCGGTGCTGGGACACACGCACGCACACGCTGCCCCGAGGGCAGCTTCTCCGGGCCGGCCACCCGCGGGGTGGGGGTCCGGTCCCCCGACCCGGGTCCCCTCCGCCGCAGCCCCTGCCCCGGCGGCCACGCCCCCGCGCTCACCCGCAGTCGGGGGCCGGGCACCAGCGGCAGTCAGGGTCTGAGGCCAGGTAGCGGCGCAGCATGAACTCCTCGTACTTGTGCATGAGCGGCGGGTCGGCGAGCAGCATGCGGATGTCGTGCGGGTTGAGTCGCTCGCTGCACTCGGGGCAGCTGATGGGCACCCGGCTCTCGCTGATCTCCAGGCGCAGGTAGTGGCGGAGGCAGTCCCGGCACGAGCGGTGCGGACAGCTGAGGAGGCGCGGGGCCCGCTCGGGCGGCAGCCGCACCAGGCAGAGCGGGCACTCCACCTCCTCCGGGCCCGGGCCGCCGCCCTCCGCCGCCTCCTCATCTTCGAGCCCGGGCCCGGCCTCCGCCGCGGCCTCTGCCTCCGCCTCGGCGGCCGGTTCGGTGGGCAGCGCCTCGGGCGGCGGGGCCTGGGCCGCGACCGGGACTGGGGCGGGCGGCGGCGGCGGCGCGGCCGGGGGCGGCGGCTCGGCCTGCGGCTTGGCCCCGGCGCGGCGGCCGCGGGCCGAGGCGGAGAAGACACTGTGCAAGGTGAGGCGCCGGCGCCGGCCGCCGCTGCGGCACTTGGGGTCGGGCGCGGCCGCGTGTAGAGATGTAGAGCGCGGCGATTCGGAGTCCTTCTCAGAGCCCATGGCCCCCAGAGGCCGAGGAGCGAGGGGCGGCCAGCGCCGCCACAGCTCCCGCCTCAGCGCCCCCTCAACCGGCGCCGCGACCGCCGCCGCCTCAGCCGCCCTCCCCGAGATAGAAACCGAGGGGCCGCGTCGAAGTGGTTATAAAGCCTCCGCCCCGCGCGCCGCTGCCCACTGCGCAGGCGCTTCCCTGAGACACCTCACAACCCGCACCGCCCCCCACCGCCGCGCGGAGGGGGGCAGTGTTGGGCGGGGCCAGGAGGGGTGGGGCCGGGCGTGCTGGGGCGGAGCTCCGCCTCCTCCCGGTCATGGGGTTTCAGGGCAGCCATCTTGAGCAGGCACCAACCCAGCTGCTTTTCTTGGCGTCCTCTGGGAGTTCCGTCATCCTGACCGTCTTCATCCCCAGGGTGGAGTTTTCGGTTTGCCTTTCCTCGTGGACAGGCTGATTGCCTCTTACAGTAAATGATGCTGAGGTTACCTCATCTGTAAAACATAGGCAAGGATAGATCACATGGTGATTCCCAACTGGTCCACTTTCCAACACTTCGTGTTGTTTAAATTAACAGCATTAGTTAATAAAGAATAGAGTCATTCATTAAGCATCTACAAAGTGAAAGCATTACACAGACAGGGTCCCCTATCAGCAAGGGATTTACAGAATAAAGCCCGAATTCCTTAATCTAGCATTCAGTGCTTTCTCTGAACTAATAAACCATATTGCCAGGCCCACCTCCCACTCTATCCTCCTGTCGGCTAGGTTATTTACAATTTGTGGAAGGAGGCCTAGCGCTTTTTTCCCCCTGGAAGTGTCTTCCTTGCGCTCTAGGCAGGCTTCTGATGGGAGGCAAACATGCGACTACAACAGCAACAGGAATGGTCCGTTAGGGTTGGCTCCAGTTGCACATAACTAAAGAAAAAAAAAATTTACAATAGAAATTTCTTTATTTTCTTCTTTCCCCTCCCTCCCTCCTTTCCTCTTTCTCTCTCCCCCTCTCTATCTTTCTTTTTCTTTCTTGATTTTATTTGACAAAAAGAGAGAGCACAAGCAAGAGGAGTGGATGTGGAGCTCAATCCCAGGACCCTGGGATCATGACCCCAGCCGAAGGCAGATGCTTAACTGACTGAACCACCCAGGCGCCCAGAGATTTCTCTCTTCACAAAAAAGGAGGTAGGAAGTCCAGGGCTACTCTGGTACACTCAGCACTTGCTTTCCAATCTTCAGATCACTTCATTATGTTCCACCTTTGGAAGAAGGGAGGAGAAAGGGGGAAAAGTGCACCCTTTCTTTTTAAGAGAGGGCCTTGGAAGTCCCACACATTTTTGCTTACATCTCATTGGCCAAGGCATAGTCCCATGGCTATACTGAGAAATGTAGTCTTTTAATTAGACACAAAGTACCCAGCTAAAAATAGGGGCTCTGTGATTAATAGAGAATGGTAGAGTGGATACTGGAAGGTACCAGATGTCTTTCTCATAGGTGGCATGTAAAACCACAAGAAAGTTCCCCAGGAATAAGCCCTGAGAAACTTCAAACTTTTGAGGTAAAACAGTGAAAGAGGAGACAGCAAAGGAAACTGAGAAGCAGGGGCTGTGAGAGAAGAAACACCAGGCAGGAGTGATGTCACAGATGGCAAGATAACATGTTTCCAGGGGGGAGTGGTCAATTGTGACAAAGGCTGCTGAGAAATCAGGAAAGAATAGAGAAGTGACCACTGGATTTGGCAAAACCATAGGAGGGGTAATGTTTCTCCTCAAATAGGGAGGTTTGATACTTGATGGCTAAAACAATTAATTTCTACATATTGGTCAGAATAGGCTAGGCTTATTTGAAGTAACAAACAACCCAAATAGCTCTATGGCTTAACATAACAATGGTCTATTTTTTCCTCACTCAAGCAACGCTGGATATGGGTTCAAGGCACTTTCCAAGATACATATCCTCCACTCCACTGGGTAACTTAGAGATCCAGGCTCTTCCATCCTCGCCTCCACAACTTCCACACAAGGCTTTCAGGATTGTCTCAGTAAGAGAAAGATTTTTGGAGGGTTGTGCACTGACAAATATTCCTGGAAATGGCACTCATTACTTTTGTTCAGACTATTAATTGGAGCTTGTCATATGAGCTGAATCTAACAGCAAGTAAGGGAGGCTAGGAATTGTAGGGGGGATCCATGGACTAGTTAGTAAGCAATATTATCAAAGCCACTGTTCCCTGTGGTTATGTTTTACTCTATCCTTAGTGCCACGTGTCCTGATCAGCTGCAGTGCCCCCTTCAAGAAGGTGTGTGCCCGTGGTGGAGACGAAGGGGAGGGGAGAGGGCTGCCTTGTTCCTTGGGTCAGATTGTGTTAAAGGAGATAGGATCCCCTGATTCCAGGCAGACCCAGATAGCTCTTAGGTGACTCTCCCTGCACAGCAGTCAGAATCCACGCTTGTTGAAAAGTTCAATACACTGAATGTTTGCTTGTCTTGGCACTGGCACCCAAACAAACTGCCTCAGCTCTAAGCTGCCACCATCCGTGTTTGGCAGAGAGCTGAGCTCTCATAAATGCCATTGAACTTTGCAATGGCCCCATTTCTACTGGGTTTTCTTCCCTCCTGGATCCATCACCCTTGAGTTGAAGGACTAAAGCAATTCCTCTCACTTTTTTTTTCCCTGTGTCCCCACTTGGTTGAAACGGAGTAGTGACTCATGAGAGAAAGAAGGGTTTTTACTCATCTATTCATCCGTTCAGTAAACATTTAGGATACTTTGTGCGAGGCTGTCAGACACAGACATGGAGAGGAACACTGTAGCCTGATGACGGTTACAGACAAGAATGCGGGTCATTGGGATACTGGGTGACAAAGACATGTACAAAAAGGAAGGTATGTACAGAGGAAGGCATGGCAAGACTTGTGGTCAGGGCTGGCTTTCCAAGGAAGAGCCCTTTGGGCTTGGTCTCCATGGATGAGTAGGAGTTGACATTTGTAAGTAGGGGAAAGGGCAGAAGGAGCCTGGAGGAGAGGCACAGGAGGAGACACAGGATTGGTCTGAGGAAGTGTAGGCAGCGGGGCGTGACAGGAGTAGAGAATGTCTGAAAGGATGTGAGAGAGAAGAGAGAATGGAAAGTTTCTGTGTTAGGACTCCATCAGATGCAAGTAAAAGAAGCCCAATGTGAACTGGCCTATGCCAAAAAAGGCCATTTTTTGGCTCATGCAACCCTTTGAGACAAGTACTCTAGCAACTGGGCCCAAGGACCAACCCTATCCAGGGAGCCACCTGCCTTCCTCCAACTTTCAACTTTGCTTGTCTGCCTGGCAGCTCTTCCTCCTCCTTCTCCTCCTCCTTCTTCTTTGAATTATGGTCAAGTGTACATTATATAAAATACCATTGTAACCAATTTTAAGTGTGTGATTCAGTAACATTAAGTATATTCACATTGTTTGTGCAACTTCCAGCACCATCCATCTCCAGAACTTTTTTTAATCTCTCAGATTGAAACCCTGTACCTAGGAAACAATAGCCGTCTCTTCTCCCTACCTCGTTTTTTCAGACCACTTGCCTCTCCAGACTGGAACTGTGCCCAACAGCTATCCCCAGCTCACGCCTCCTAGCTTCCTAACCAGAGAGATGAGAAATTATCTTCCCTTTGTTCCAAATCCCCCAAATCCTTCAGAAGGATTCTGATTGACCAGGCTTGGTCACATGGTCACTCACAGCCTTGAGCAGGGGCATGGGGTGCCCAAATTGATAGTCCCCACCTGGACCATATGGTTGGACCAGGGGAGGAGCAATTCTTGTGTTTTCAGAAGAAGGGAGGGGCCAAACATGACCAAGTGAAATATAAACCATTCACCAGGGGTAGGTTGGGGCCAGGTCACTAGAAGACTTGAACACCAGGCTGAGGATCTCAGCTTTTATTCTGTTAGGTAGCAGGGCACTGTGGGAACCTTTTGATCAAGGAAAACAATATATACAAGAAGTTGGTCTGCAAAATCTGTTCTTTCTTTATTTGAGCCTCTATTTTTGAGCCTTCTCTTGCCTTTCAAGGTTGTTCTGAAGGCTAATTTTAATCAGATGTCACC
>PISX010019879.1:0-37061 GCA_004024625.1 Mellivora capensis
GCGCTTTAGTCCAGGAAACATCACTGCTGCATTTTTCTGTGACATTCTGAACTCTGACAAATATGGAGCTACTGTGAGGAACTAGTCAAATGTTTCCATTTCCTAAGTAATGCCCTGCCATAGGCATTCTAGTTATATCTGAGCCCTCTAGATTAGAAACAAAGTTGAATTCTATCATAATTCCCAGTATTCTTTGTTGTCAGGAATATCAATTATTATGCCTTATGCATCAATATCTTTGAGTTTTGGTAAAATTAACACTTTCTTTTAAATCACAATTTTCTTTTTCTTAGAATGGAGAAGGGGAAGAATATGTAGGGAGGTATTTACTTTGTATTTAGAATCATAAGCTATATCTAAAAACCAAACTTGTGTGCTTTTTAATTGGACCTGATATTTTTCTTTTCTTCAAAGTATTCTCTTTGAGGAAGGCTCTCTCTCTCTTTAATGTAGATAGACTGATGGGCTTCATTACCGGCTGTCCAGACACATGCAGGCACATCTGATTTTCTGTGTTAGATACAACCTAGCTTAAAACTGGTTACCATATTGCACTTTTAGGAGGCATTTGTTCAGATGATAAGCTTATGGAATTTTGTGTTTTTAATTGATATACAGTTGACATATAGCATTGTATAAATTTAAGGTATACAATGTTCTGATCTGATACATTTATAAATTGTAATATTATCACCACAGTGTTAGCCAACCCCCTTATGTTGTCTCATAATTCTTTTTCTTTTCTTTCTTTTTTTTTTTTTTTGTGGTGAGAACATTTTAGATCTAATCTTTTAACAAATTTGAATAATAATACAACATTGTTAACTGTAATCACTGTGTTGTGGATTAGGTCTCCAGAACTTATTCATCTTCTAACTGCAAGTATTTACTCTTTGATCAGCATCTCTTTTGACTCCCCCCACCCTCTGCCCCTGGTGATCATCATTCCACTCTGTTTCTACAGAGTTTGGCTGTTTTAGATTTAACATATAGGTGAGATCATGTAAAATATGTCCTTCTCTGAGTTATCTCACTTAACATAATGCCCTCAAGATCCATCCATATTGTCTTCAATGTCAGAATTACTTCTCTTTTATAGATAAATAATATTCCATTGTATATGTTTACCACATCCTCCTTATCCAGTCATCCATTGATGGAAACAGGTTGTTTCCATATCTTAGCTATTGTGAATAATGGTGCAGTAAACATAGGGTGTGTCTTTTTTTTTTTTTTTCTTAATAGAAAAATGGAACTTAGACCACTGGTGATTAATAATTAACATGCCCATTATGCTATCTACTTAACAGAGTCTTAAATGGGCCTTTGGCAAATACTTGTATGTAATTTAATCAAAGATGATTTATCCAGAAAATTCCTGATGTGTTGATATTCTCTGTGATTTACTAAAGAGGAGGAATCTATATGCACTGAACAATGGAAGTACATGGGATGGTGTTGACAATATGTTGTAAAAATTCGGGGGCCTGATTTTAATTTTTACTCAGAATTCAGGATAATATTGGAGACCTGATGCTTTTAATGTTAAAGATGGCCTGTTCTTATTTTCACTGATATAAAACTTAATTTGGCTTTGAGCTTCAACCCCTACTACCTATAACAAGAACCTAATCTAAGGTGCTATTTTTTACTTCTTTTTAGATACAGAACTGTGACATTTCTATTGGTTCCACATTTGCTCAAATTATTATTTAAACAATAAACATGTAGGCTATGGATGAAGAGAAAATGTCATATAATTTATCAATATTTCTGGGAAGATAAAAACTGATGAGGCATTTGCATTATTAAAGCAGTTGATAATATACTTTGGTTGTAAGCACAGAGACCTTAGGAAATGATTCTGATATTTAACATACATAATCATGGCCAAATAGAAGAAGCATTTCCCTTTCAGTTTCCTGCTGATCTTTGCATCTCTCTTGTAGTATATAATGGAGAAACAATGGGGAACAATGTCCCTTCCCAATTGCCAAAAGACCTTCTTTCTAAAGGAGCAAAGAAGAGCTGTAATATTTGGGGAAAAGTTCATTGGTGACAAAACATGCAATTTCACACACTGACTTTTAAGTAGGAAAGCACCAAGCTTCAAAAACTAGAATTGTCTTAATAGTTAATGTTGTGGCAATTCTTGACCTGGCATTTGGGTTGCTGTGAACTGAATTCCTATATTTTGACTTATAGAATAGGTGAAGCTATCTAGGACTTCAGCTTGCTGCATAATTTTGACAGTTTTGCTTTGTACCACTTCCTATACCGTTCTATACGACTTTAGGGAAAAAGGGAAGGAGGAAAGAAAGGAAAAAAAAAAAAGAGCACACCTAAACATTTCCACAAAGTAATCAAGACTATGTTTATAGGCATGTGAGTCAATGATAAGGTAATCTAAGACTCATTTCTGAAAGCAGTTCAAATATAGAATAAAGGCTGTGTGCATTCTATTGCTGGGCAACAGTGGACAGTCAT
The DNA here is from genome assembly GCA_004024625.1 of Mellivora capensis. Classification (NCBI taxonomy): domain Eukaryota; kingdom Metazoa; phylum Chordata; class Mammalia; order Carnivora; family Mustelidae; genus Mellivora; species Mellivora capensis. The sequence goes on from PISX010019879.1 coordinate 2,488, forward strand.
GAATTTCCTAGGAAACAGAACCTTAAATAAGAAAGGCTACGTTGGAAATGTTCAGGGTAAATGAAAAGCCTTTACAATGAATAACTTGTGTGAGTTCATGGAATAACATAGTCCTAATGGATAATTCTTAATTATCTGCTGACCAGGGATGTCTGTGTAGTAAGAGACTCTCTTCCTGCAGAGAGAAGCAGGAAGCAACAGTTCAAACAAGATTTTAGAGATTTAAAATGAGGGTTTCCTGGCAGTTTGTAAGAAAAGATTTGGGGAGACTACACGAAGAAATCACAGAAATATAAGGAGGAGGGAATTTCAGCGAATCATAAAGTTTCATTCAGTTATTTATTCACCTGTATAAGAAATAATTATTAAGTTTCTACAAAAAAATCAGTGTGTTAGTTCTCTATATAATTCATTGCAAGGGAACAAAAGATAAATAATTCTAGGATCTTGTCTGCAAGGAATTTATAATATAGGCAAGAAAACAGCATGTTCACAAACAAGAATACTTCAAACTGTAAGTTGCCAAATGTCATAAGAAAGACAGAGAATAACTGCATGGGAGTTCAGTGAAGGCATAATTAATTCCAGCTTGCACTTGAATTGGAAACAGGGAAATATTTGATTTTGGCTTAAAATGGCAGGTAGATTTTGGACATCTGGTATGGGAAGGGGCATCCCATTTAAATGTAACCAAAGGCACATAGGTGGTAATATAGTAATACATAGGAACACTGAATATTTAAAGATAAAGGGCACTTCATTTGGAAAACATATTTGGATCTAGAGAGTACAATGCTAAGTGAATTAAGTCAGTCAGAGAAAGACAAATACCATAGGATTTCACTCATATGTGGAACTGAGGGAACAAAAGAAATGAACAAGAACAAAGAGACAAACCAAAACAGACTCTTAACTATAGAGAACAAACAGATGGCTACCAGAGGGGAGGCGGGGGAGAGATGGGTGAAATAGTTGAAGGGGATTAAGAGTATGCTTACCTTGATGTGCACTGAGTAACGTATGGAAGTGTTTAAACACTATATTGTACACCAGAAACTAATTAAAGAAAAAAACACTATATGTGAACTATAATGGAATTATAATAAAATAAAGTTAAAACATGGCAAAAGGCACTTAAATTAGAGCAGTGGAATTTAAATTAAAAAAGAATAGTTTTGATCACATTGGGAGGTAGAGAGCTAGGATGACATATTAAGGAGATTGTATAATTTCCTTTTTTATTTCCTTTTTTTAAAAGAATTTATTTATTTATTTGATAAAGAGAGTGACAGTGAGAGGGAACACAAGGAGGGAGAGTGGGAAAGGGAGAAGCAGGCTTCCCCATGCAGGGCTCGATCTCAGGACCAGGGATCATGGCCCGAGCCAGAGGCAGATGCTTAACCAACTGAGCCACCCAGGCACTTCTAAGGAGATTGTATAATTTCTGAGGAGAAAGAAGGGTATCTGTAAATGGTTTTTGAGCAAAGGAGAATTATTTATGCAGGATAGAGTTCTCAAGAGTTGAAGTGGGATGTGGAAGAATAATTAGAAAGTCAGTATATTAATTCAATCAAAATATATGAGATTTTGAAATGAAAGTAGAAGTAATGGGATGGCAGAGCAGGAGCTAGAGTTCAGGAACATTGTGCAGGTGACATTGATAAGACATAGCAATGATAACATGTAAATGATTGTGAGCAGATGAATATGATGAAAAAGTGAGCATTTTAACTTAGAAGTCTGGGACAATAAAACCAATAGTAAGAGAAATGGCAATAGCTGAGAATAGGTTTGAAAGAAAATACACTTTCTTCCATTAATAGCATCCCGGCTTGTGGTATTATTGAACCATCCAGAGTGAGCATCACAATAAATAGTTAAAAGAGAGAGATTGTATTTGGACATAGATCCCTTATTCACTTATTAAGCAAACATTGTGCTCTATTTTGTGATAGGCACTGGGCTAAGTTCTAGGGGAATGATTAATAAGACACAAGTCTCTTCTATCAGTGAGACTTTTTAAAAAAAATATTTTATTTATTTGTCAGAGAGAGAGAAAGCAAGTGAGCACAAGCAGGGGAAATTGCAGGCAGAGGGAGAAGTAGGCTCCCACCAGAGCAAGGAGCCAGAGGCCTGAGGCAGGGTTGCATCCCAAGACCCTGGATCATGACCTGAGCCCAAGGCAGATGCTTAACCAACTAAGCCACCCAGGAGTTCCTTCTAACAGTGATCTAATGGAAGATATATCCCTCTACAAAAGCAATTATAAATCAGTATGTGTAGTATAGGATTTCAAATTCCACAGATAAAAAGGAAGAAGATATAGGGGAAACAGCCCTGCACCCTCAAGTAACATCCTGTGCCAATGGATTCTAGGCAGCTTAAGAACCTATAACAGTTAACAGTGCAGAATAAGGAGGGACAGAGAGAGGAAAAATGGTCAGAAGAGGGTAGCAACTATATTTAACATTCAACAAATAACTTGTCAGAGCTGGAGAAAATTATTGACCTGTCATAACAACTAAGTATCTAGTTAAGTCTAACCTTTCATAATTTTGTGATGGCAAATTGAGAAATAAAAAAGTAGAACAGGACTTATTGTAGGTAAGTCTTTCAGCTGTATCCACAGAAGATACAAGAAGGAGAAGGAGAAAAAAAAAAGAAGTAAAGACAGAACGAGAGAGAAGTCGCTAGAGGTAAATTAGTAACTGTCACAAGGAAGGTGCAGAGCATTAGCTGATAATTTTCATTGGCACTGGCACTTAAGATAATATTAGTATTCTTTAAAAGTTTCTGGAATATAGGGGTATGTGTTGGAGCGTAGGGGTAGAGAGGTAGAAAAAGTTTTGATAAAAGGGAGAATGGTGAATATTTTCACAAGTTTTGGTAATAAAAGGAAAAGGAAAGAAGATACACAAATGTCTAAATAGCACAAGAAAAGATCCTCAACATCACTATCGGAAAATGCAAATCAAAACCATGACATAACACTTCATGGCCATTAGGATGACTATTTAAAAAAAAATAAAGAGAAAATAACAAGTGTCATTGAGGCTGTGAGACATTGGAATCCTTGCTCAATGGTAATGAAACAGTGTGTTCTGCGGCCACTGGAAAGTAGAATGGCAGTTCCTCAAAAAATTAAACAGAATTACCATATGCTTTAACAATTCCACTTCTGGTATGTACCCCAAATACTAGAAATCAGGGACTCAATAATTATTTGCACATTTGTGTTGAATACATTATGTACATTTATTTTTTCATCTAGAACAGCATTATTCACAATAGCCAAAGGTCAGAAACAACCCAAATGTCCTATAAATAAAAAACAAAATGTGGTATATATGTACAATGGAATGTTATTTAGCCTTTAAAGGAATGAAATTCTGACACATGCTATAACATGGATGAAACTTGAAGACATGCTTAGGGAAATAAGCCAGACACAAAAAGATAAACATTGTATGATTCCAGTTACATGAGGTACCTAACATAGTCAAAGTAGAATAGTATTTACAAAGAGCTACAGAGAGGGAGCAAAGAGGAGTTATTGGGTATGGAGTTTCAGTTGGAAATGATGAAAATGTTCAAGAGATGGATGGAGGTCATGATTGCCCAAACTTGTGAATGTATTTAATGCCACTGAACTGTCTGCTTAAAAGCTGTTGAAATGGTAAATTTTATATCTTGGGTGCTTCCACAATAACAGAATTTTTTAAAAACAGAAGATAGATAAAGGAATAGCTTGAGAATATATAAATTTAAGAAGAAATTATTATGGTGATTTGAATCAGAAAGAACTAAACATATTTTAAAACTGTAGAGTAATTAAGAAAAAACAAGGAAATGGTATGGGGATGTAAATTTTCCTGTTATTAAACAAATTAGGATATAACTAAGTAATCAATTAAGACCCAAAATAATTACCATGGGACTATCTAGTTTATTACACAAACTGCAGCATAAATTAATATGGTCAGTATTTATTTTGTGTGGTTTTCACTTAACAAGTTTGTTTATTACTCTTCATTTTTTCCATTTAGTTTGGCAATGTGCTTGGTTTAGGTAATCTCTCAGGGAAGAGATGGAAGGAGGGAAGTAGCTCCAATCAAGTCAAAACAAAGCAAAATCCTTCTAGTGGTTTTATGCAAACAATTAAGCCATTAAATAACAACTGCCCTAGCAAAAAGCTCTCCCCCCAAATCGGCAGAGATCCCATGTATGAATTCATTTTTCTCCATAACTTGAGTGCCTCTATATTTTGTCGTCTGAATCAGTATGCTTCAGTGTGAAAGAGAATCTATGAATATATACACGAAGACATCAGGCATAAACTGGCACAATCCCTAAAAATTCTTAATTAAGGTGAATGTTGAGGATGGTAAGGAGTCAAAGGCAAGTATAGACCTAAAACGTCTGTGTTTAAACCTTTCAGCCATGAACTCATTTAAATGGCTTAGTGCGCCATAATGAGATGGTACAAAAAGAATAATCTCAATTTAGAGTGCTCTCTGAAAACATTAGCATTGTTTAAAATTCTTGTTATGAGGGGAAAATGAAGAGGTAAGGATAGTATCACACTAACCGGCAAATCTTTTGATTTCTAAAGAAATGAAAGGAAAAAAATCTTAATTGCTTATCATAGCTAGCATATTGTTTTCAAATAAAATTTATGATATAGTACCGTGATAATTCTATGTATAATTTTCGGTCTGTTATTTCATCATGTATCTTAGTTCAGGCTGCTCCAATGGAAAACCATAGACTGGGTGGCTTATAAACAACCAAAATTAGTTCTCACAGTTCTAGAGGCTGGAATTCTGAGGTCAGGGTGCCAGCATGGTGGTGTTTGGGTGAAAGCCCTCTTCTGGATTGCTGATGGCTATTTTCTTATTGCATCCTTACATGGAGAAGTGAGAAAATGAGAGAGAGCTCTCGGGGATCTCTCTTATAATAGCACTCATTCACGAAGGCTCAACCTGCATGACCTAATGATTTCCCAAAGGTCTTACCACCTAATATGGTCACATTGGGGGTTAGGATTTCAATTATGAATTTTGGGGGGATACAAACATTCAGTCTAGAATACCATAGCCCTGTGTATGCTCAATATACATAGCAGTTTATGTTTATATATAACATTGGTATCAAATTTTATTTTGTTTGTAAGATAACTTATTTATGCCTGTGAAATCTTCCATGCTGAATTTTTGACATAAAGTATATGACACTTGGTAGGAAAAAAGATAATCTACTTTAAAATAATTTTTTAAAAAAAAGATTTAATTTATTTATTTGAGAAAGAAAGAACACAGAGGAAGAGGGAGAAGCAGATTCCCCACCAAGCCACCTAGGCACCCCTAAAACAATTTTTATTTACCTAAACATTGCAGTAAATGTGAGTTTCCACAATCAATACTTGATTATGAAACACTGAGAAAGAGACAAGTTCTCATTCATGAGAATGTTTAAGGTTGTTGTCTAATGGTTTCATCTCAAGCAGGGTTTCCCTAATACCACTGAGAGGAAAACAATTTGAGGAGAAAAGCTTTATGAATAAGAAAAAAAGGAATAATCAGATGGGACTAATTCCTTATTATCCTGTTCTTACTAGAAGGTCTACTCAAATAGGACTCCCAAGAAAAAGAAGAGTAGTTGGGGCAGATTTCATTTCTACCAGCTCCATCCTTTCTTTTTTCTCTACTTCTTCCAGCTTTCATCTGAACAGAGTCAGGAGACGCATAGCCCTCATTTCTTAACCGGATGCCTACCAGTACCTTTACAATTGCCAGTCCTTTACTTGAAGCACATATAGTGCTGAAAATGGGAAGAGAAGGGCAAAGAAGGGAATTCTGAAAATTAAAAGTTACTGATTAGAAATCTTTTAACTCAAGGAGATAGATCCACAAAAGGCATTCAATAAATCAATAATTGTACTTTAACTAAAATAGGAGGCTGTGAAAATAAAGATATTTTTAAGAAATTGACAGTCTTTTCTAAGGGCGCCTGGATGGCCCAGATGGTTAAGTCTCTGCCTTTGGCTCTGGTCATGATTTCAAGGTACCTTTTACTGAATGAGGAACAAAAACGATGTTAAGAGGTTTGACTCTGCTGCCTAGGTAATGTATAGCAGATAAAGAAAATTCAGATTGAAAACAGGCTCATGACTAACTGATCTTAGGCAATTTAACTGAAAATGAGTTAATATCTTCCTCTTGGGATTATTGATAAGATTAAATGAAATGAAGAGTATAAACTGCCTAAGACTTAGTATATGCCACTATATTTTTTAGTGGGTATAGAGAGAATAGTGTAGAAAAGAAGTTCACTAAATTAACAGTTTCTTAGAATTAAGAGAACAAGTTCATTATTTTAAGGACATCAGGTTAAACATAAATCTGCCAGAGATAAAGCAAATCAATAGTATATAAACATGATATTGAATACTCAAACTATATTTGAAAATGTTTTACATTATATGCTTCTCAATATAATTAAAGCAACTTTATTTTAATATTTATTATCTTTATTTTTCAGGCAATTAGAGTATTATGCTTATCCAGGGTTCAGTGTAAGGCCAGCCTTTCCCCAGTCTGTTACAACTATGGAAATGACAGTACAGCAAGAGAGAAGGAAGTGTATTTAGTATTCTAAAATGTATGATATTCTATAGCTAAATGGTCACTTCATTTTAAGTTTTCTCAAGTCTATCTGGGTTTTAGTAATTGCAGGTGAACAGGGTAATGGCATGAGAGAAAAATAAAATTCAGTCTCATCCACTTAGGTAATTTCCTCTCCAGTTTGGATTCCTTCCTAAACTGAATTATTAAGTCTAGTATTGATAGAGAATGGTCTTAGCAATATGTTTGTTTGATCTTATTATTTTTACCAAATAAGGCATGAGGGTGGGACTCATAATTAATGACCATGGAACCTGGATCTGAGCTCTGAGAAGAATCCTCTCTCTGACGTTGGATTGGGGCTACAGGCTTAATTCATCAGGAGATGCGTGTGTAGGAAGCATGGGGAGTGAATAATGGAGGACCCAAAATAAATGCTGTGTCCTGAATTCATGAGATGGAGTATGAATTGTGGTGAAAGTTAGTGTGGAGATGGGAGATCATCATTTTCAGAGCAGGTGTGGGTAAATGAAGAAGGGTTATATGTTTAGTTAAACAATGAATAGTAAATACTCTGGTCATCCTACCCTTGCCAATTCAGGATGCTGGAAAAATTAGGTCTTGGTTACACCCTGTCATCAGAGATAGATTCTGATCCTGGAAGTCACTGGAACTGCAATCAATAAGCCCAGAAATGGCTCAAGAATCCTGTGGTTCTGAAAATAACCTGGCTACACAGTATGATGAATCAGCTCTTTCGTTGTTGAATTCAGACATAACTCGGTATTGCTTATTGTCATTAATTGATTTGGATAGTTCAAAGAGCATCAGATCTGGTATGAGACAGGTTTGTGTTTAAACACTTGGTCTCCCATCTATTAATTGTGTGACCTTGGGCAAGTTCCTTAACCTCTGTAAGAATCAGTTCCCTGATATGTGAAATCAGGATAATTTTTATGCCAATTAATATAGTGCCTGGCACATATAACGCACCGAGTGCTTTTTCTGTGACCATTCATTATGTTAAAAGGAAAGGATTAGGGGAATCTGGCTACTGATTCATATATAGAAGTATTCATGTATAGGTTATTAAAATAATGGAGCCTACCATAACCACAATGGAAGTTTTTATACGGGGCCCTTTTACTATTCTTAAACATTCTCCAAAGTCTTAATGAAGTCTTAAATGTTATTTATATCCACCTGGAATGCTTAAAATTTCAAATGAGAGAACAGCCAATGATGATTTAAGAGCCAATTTACTTCTGATAAATTTCTACTCCTTTTTTAACTACTTGAATGCTCTTCTTAATAATGTCCTGCTTCTTGATACCCTACAAGGTCTGATCTACCTTAACTTATTCCTGGAAATGACAGTCAATCTGAGAAGGGAAATACTATAAGTTAATAAGCAGAATTTTAAAATGACCCTCAAGAGCAGCAGATGAATTGCTAATTAGAATTATCACTGTTGCCTCAATAATACTGTTCTAAGGTCTGAATTATGTCAGGACATTAAAAGTAGAAAGTTCATTAATATTTTTAATGCATATCTATTATTTATAAAGCAAGTATGAGCTGGGAGTATAGACTTGACTATATTACTTGCTTCTCACTGCCTGTCATCCCAGTTTGTTAGTTCCTCCCTCCTGAGAGGGAGAAAAGAATGGGCATGGACTCTGCAGTCAAAAAAGTTTAGGTTCAAAATCCAAGGTAAGCATGGAAAGCAAGGTAAGTATGACCTTGATCGGGTGATTTAATTTTTGACCTTCACTTTCCTCAATTGTAAAAATCTAGTATAATAACTACCCCACAAGTTTTTTATGCCAATTTAAAAGATTATTAGTGTACAACTTTAATGTTCAGCAGTATATTTTTCTATGCCTGGTAATGATTGTGTTCTTGTTATCCTCACAGTATCTGCTTTCTTATCTTCTTAATCTCAGTCTTAAGGGTTTTCTTTTCAGATTGAAATAATGCTAGTGACCCATAGTCAAAGACCTCTGAGCTTTGGTGATGCCAAGTATGTCCTAAAATAGATCACTTCCTTTCATCTGATCCCTCTTGGATGCATTTTAAGGTAGAGAATTTATTGAGATGGGTGGGAACATAGCTAATTCCATCAAATGAATCACATCATTAATACATTCATGACTTTGTCTTCATTAATAATAGAATCCAATAATTGGCAAACCACTGACTATATAAACACAAATGCATGTTTTTACATAGAGGAATTCTTTTTTATTATCTCTTCATAGCACTGGTTTAAAAATAAGAAAATTCGAGAAACAAACTTCAAGATCCCAACTTATCAAACTGAGTTACTTTTCATATATTTACTAATAACTGATAATTTATACTATCATGTGAGTCAAACTTAGTGAGAGAATTGAACAAATTTGATTGTGTCAAAGTTCTAAAAAATAGTCATCATCACAAAAATCGTGTCCTTGCCTTAGGAATTATTTTCTTGTACATGATACAATACGAATGGTGTCAGTAGCAAATATTTGAGGATATGTAAATTTTGGTTTTCTATGATGGTCCAAATTCTCAATCTTTCAAAGAGAATAAAGGATTTTTTTAAGAATTATATAAATGAAAACAATCCTAAGAAATATTATCTATCTCTGAAAGAAAGCAGAACTATTATTCTAAGCTTGAATATGACTGACTTAATTAAAACTCAATTCACATGTTATTGTGTAACGAATGGCTTGAAAATGGCAATGTCATGAACCATCAATTATGGATTAATGTAAAAAACAGTAGGCACTATAAGCTGGAATGTCACAATAAGCCCTAGGGTGTGTTTTTTTTTTTAAATCTATCTGAAGTATATTTGTCAGATTTTAACATGGCATTACAGTTGATTAAAAATGACAAACACAATTTCACTAATGAATTGTTTTTCACTGAAAAACTGTTTCCAGTGTGTTAATAGGCATTAGGGTATTTTATCAAGTAATATTTTTCCAAATCTATGTAGTTCACTTGCCAAATATGTTATACGTAAGTAGGAATAGAATAAAATTTGAGGCTTAAAATACTTACAGAGGACACTCTGTTACTATGTATTTTCCTCCTATACATGTAATTAATGGCTATTTTATTTTTTATATTATTTGGGGAATTTTTATTTATTCTGAAATGACAGTAGATTCTACCCTGTTATGATGAAGCTTCATGAGGCTCTAAAAAGTGTCCAGAAAGAGTCATTTATTCCCAACCGTGTTTCCCGTGTTTTCTATATTGAAATTTGTTTTCAAATTCTGTATCAGCTGAAATGTCGGTCCCTTTTGGTGAAGTATTCTCTTCAAACTCTCATCTCTACACAATTCCATTCTTTTATTTAGAATCTTTGCTATTTTGCCTTAATTAAAATATTTCTCTCCGTAGTGGTTTATAAATTCTTTAAGCATTGTGATTTTTAACCTGTTCAGTGGTTAATTCTCTCCACATTGTATATATACTTATGCAGGACACATAGTTAACAAAGACTTAGTATAGCCATGTTTTTTGTGAAAAGGTCAAAGAAGTTCAATAATGTTCAGGTGTTTTTTGCAATTAAAAATAGCCTTCCTTAGTTCTAATAGATGCATAGAATTTTTGAAGAACTTTAGGTTGTTTAAAATCTAAAACTTATTAGGTTCTCTCAGAGTAATGGACTCTCATATGGAGCAGACCACTTTTTCTCAATAATATTCTCTTCCATTGTCTTAATTTTTGGACTTCACTGTCTTGTCTTTTGAAGGGTTAATGAATTTAATTGTTTACTTGGGCTTTATGCATTTGTGCTGAGAGGTTCCCTAGGGCAGGCACATGGCTGTATAAGGTAGATGGCCCTGCATCTCCGGAAATCTCAGCTGGGCACAATCACTTGACAAATCTTCATTGTAATAAAAGGCAATTCTAGTGAAACACAGTGTGAAACAAATTCCAAAAGTGATCTTTCCAGGAAGGAGCTTAACCCCTTGGAAAAGTCATCATCTAGAATCCAGAGATACTTCGAAATGCAAATGACACACTTGAGACAAGGGGGCACCTGTTATTCTGCTTTGATTATGTCTTGAGGCCTCAATTTCAGTAAATGAGGGAACATAAGGAAGGTGTTCTTTTGATGAGCTCTGTCCTCAAGGTAATTAAGGCCGAGGGAGAAATAATAGGTGGTATCCATTCATAATTCCTTCCTGGCCATCAGTAATTACAAACTACTTACTGTCATTTTGAGATACTTATAGCTTTGAGATAGCTTTTGCTATAGGCTGACTGGTTTTCTATAGTTTTTAGTAGTGAAACTGGAAATTTAAAACAGGACTTATTTACTGAGTCTGGGGGGAAAAAAAACAAACAAACAGGAAAGAATATGCCAAGGAAGAAATTCTCACATACACATTTGAGTCTTGAGGGAAACAGAACATCAAAGAAGAGTGGGTGGTGATAGTAACCAACCGGGGGGCGGCGGGGGGAGTGGTCTGCAGAAAATGGAGAGAGAGGAGAACATGGGAGCCTCAGGCTTAGCATACAAAGCATATGATAGTGAAATACTAACTCAGAGATATCCTTAGATGACCTAAGCTATGCACAGGACAAGAGAGACATCAGTAAATGATGTAGATGTGATTTATGATATTTAGTCTTCAATACCATTCATCAGTAATGTTGCCCATTTTGGACAACTCTCACATTTCCCTGTCTGACTATATCAGCCATGCACTTAATTCTTAGAACTTTTATTCACCCTTATTTATCTAACCCCAAGCATCTAACAAATTCAAAAATATAATTAAAGTCACTTAGCATAAACTAATTTAATGTTTTTCTGCTTCCCCTCTAATGTATTGATATCATTTATTTCCCATATATCTTTATTTTCTTATCTCACGCACCAGAGATGAGGTGTTCCTTCCTTTGATCAAGGCCAATCTTTTCACATTTATATATGATCTCCTCCCTGTTGATTCTCAACAGGGAGTTTCTCCCATCAATATCCCTTCTATTTCATTTATTTTTGACCTCTAACTCTTCCAGTCATTTCTCTCATCCCATTTATAAAGAATTTTGTCACCTCTTTTTATACCCCTTTCCAAATAAAAAGGCTTTTATTAACTGTATGCCCTCTAACTATTTCGCCATTTCTTATCCCCCAGATTTAAGTGATTCACCAACATGCTGCTATTTGCTTTAATTTTCCCCATTCCATTTAAAAATATCTAAAGTAGAGATCAACAAAGACTCAACATTGCCAGGTCTAGTGAGAACATTCACTTAATTTACTGGACCTCTTTATTATATACTGTTTGCCAAGCATGGCCTTCTAGAACTCATTACTTTCTGGAATTCTGTTATACTATTTATTCTATGTATTTTTCATCTGTGGGCTCCTGCTTTGCCTATCACTTAAATGTTGGAATTTCCCATAGTTCTCTTGCAAATTCTTTAATTCTATCTTTCTCTGGGTTATCTCATCCATTTACAAGTTTTATGCATGAGCCACAAATGACTTAATCATTCCCAAATCCACATCTTCAGTCCAGACCTGTTTCCTCCCTTTTATATTCATATATGCATTTATAGTTGCAAATAGCCACTTAAAGATTCCACAACCTTCTCAAACACATCAACATCCACTGATTTTTCTCAATCACTTGGCTAAAACCATTCGATAGTTTCAACTAGTTACTCAAGGAAAATTGATGTCATGTTAAAACTCTCTCCAACTTCATTGCCTGAATTTTATTTATTTATTTATTTTTATCTAGTTTTAGCTCTTTGGAGAAATTGACCCTCTCAGAAAACCTTCCAATAAATCTCAGATTTTGCTAACTGTTCTCTACAGTTTCATGGATATCTAACATTGTCTTTATCACAGTAAAACAACATAGTCTTTTTATGTGACTAAACTGACAAGGGTATTTTTTTTTCGAGAAGAAGAATGATACTTTATTCATGTTATTTTTGTATCTCACAGTGGCTGATAACAGCTATAATATATATATAATATATATAATATTGTATATTAATACATATATTTCATATATATCAAATTTCATATATATTTCATATTCATTTCAAATTTCATATATATCAAATTATATATATTATATTATATGTTATATATAATATATATATGTAAAATAAACAAATGTTTATTAAACTGATCTTAATTTAGTCCATCAATGTTAACTAAGGTTCCCATGTCTTTTTCCTCCTTATGGTGGGAAAGAAAAAATAGAAAAGCTTCCGGGCAAGTTAAATGACATTGCATTGCCTAGACCTTATTTCTTTCTTTGTCAATATCTTCAGAGTGCTTTCACTACTAGAAAAAATTTAAGAAATAGTATCCTTATCTGTTCATATAGTTTAAAAAGTAAAGTAAGATATTTTCTTGAATATTTTATAATTACCAATTATTGTTTTTTGATTCAGAATATTTCTTCATTTCAATGGATGGTCAAAAAAATTTCTTTATTATTTTTTAAATAAAAGTTAACTTTAAAACATTTTTACTTCATTATTTTTCTTGATATAGGTAGTGTTGAATTCACTTACTTTGTTAATCTGAAAGATACAGAAAAATCTTAAAGGCTCTCTGTGGCAAGCAGTTCTCAGGTACTAATTGCTCAGAAATTGATGACTTTTTTTAAAAAAAAAAAGAAAGAAAGAAACCTGGTAAGTTTTGATGAACCAAAAGTTATCTAAATAATTGAATAATAGGATAATGTTATCCAAAGTTACAGGTGATTATTGTGTTTAGATTATATTTAATATAGATGATTTCAAAGCAAAAGTTGTACAGGACAAAATTAAGTAGACAAGGAGGACTTTATTCAAGGCTATTCCAGTAGGGGACAAAGGCCACATCTAATTCTGACCTTGTCTTTGCTGAAACAATGGATGGGATAGTTTTCAAGGATAGATTGGGATGAGTTAGTACAAGAGTACTGGAGAATTTTAGGGAGGAGGTTGATCAATGGGATTTGTGGAGTACACTTGAATTATTTCTTGGGCTTGGAAATGTTTTTCTTTGTGATTAGAACATCTATATTTGTTAACTGGTGGAAAGTTAGGCATCTGCCCTTCGAAAGAGACTTGGGGGTATAAGTACTATCTTTCTTGATGACTACATTTGAGAGGATGGCTTTCAGGTCTTTGAAAAAGATGATCTTAGGTAGTAAAACTGTTAAGAGGCTTTTTTCTTTTTTAAATATACATTTCACTTATTCCTCACAACATCTGCCTGAAGTTAGGATTCATTCCCCAACTTTACCTTTAGAAACAAGGAAATTAAGGCTCATATTCATAACATCTTATCAATAATATAACAAAGGAATTAAAACCTACTGCTCACTTTTTAAAATTCAATACAAATGGAGCTACATAGTGTGTGTATATATATGTATGTATTTTAAAATTTCACCTTTTTCTTCTTTTTATTTTTCATTTTTTAAATTATGTTATGTTAGTTACCATAAAGTACACCATTAGTTTTTGATGTAGTGTTCCATGATTCATTGTTTGCATATAACACTCGGTGCTCCATGCAATCCGTGTCTTCCTTAATACCCATCACCAGACTTGCCCTCCCTTCTAAAACCCTCCGTTTATTTCCCAGAGTGCACAGTCTCTCATGGTTCATCTCCCACTCTGATCTCCCCCCTTCATTTTTCTCTTCCTTTTCCTTATGTCCTTATGTTTCGCAAATAAGTGAAATCATATGATAACTGACTTTCTCTGCTTGACTTATTTCACTCAGCATAATCTCCTCCAGTCACATCTATATTGATGCAAAAGTTAGGTATTCATCCTTTCTGATGGCTGAGTAATATTCCATTGTGTATATGGACTGCATCTCCTCCTCCTCCTCCTCCTCCTCCTCCTTCTTCTTCTTCTTTGGCTACATCTTCTTTATCCATTTATCTATTAAAGGGCATCTTGGCTCTTTCCACAGTTGGCTATTGTGTACATTGCTTCTGTACATATGGGGTGCATATGCCCCTTCTTTCACTACATCTGTATCTTTGGGGGTAAATACCCAGTAGTGCAATTGCAGGGTCATAGGGTAGCTCTGTTTTTAATTTTCAAGGAACCTCCATACTATTTTCCAAAGTGGCTTCACCAACTTGCATTTCTACCATCAGTGTAAGAGGGTTCTCCTTTCCTCATAACTTCTTCAACACATGTTGTTTCTTGCCTTGTCAATTTTTTGCCATTCCAACTGGTGTAAGTTGGTATCTCACTGTGGTTTTGATTTGTATTTCCCTGATGGCTAGTGATATTGAACACTTTTTCATGTGTCTGTTAGCCATTTGTATGTCTTCTTTGGAGAAGTGTCTGTTCATGTCTTCTACCCATTTTTTGACTTGATTACTTGTTTTTTGGGTGTTGAGTCTGAGAAGTTCTTTATAGTTCTTGGATATCAGTCCTTTGTCTGTAGTGTCATTTGCAAATATCTTCTCCTATTCTGTGGATTGCCTCTTTGTTTTGTTGACTGTTTCCTTGCCTTGCAGATAAGAGGCTTTTAAAAGGTTTGTAAATCCCAAAGGACAGAAAAATAATTTTAAATTACAAGATTTCTAAAGAAAATCTTAAAAAAAAATTGTTTTAAAAAGGAGGTCAAATCCAAAGTCTAGTCAATCTGAGGAAAACAGTTAGGTGGTCTTGGTTAATGAGCACTTTGAGAATATCCAAATTCTATAGATACATGTTAAGTAGAGGACTATGTCTGCAGTTTCATTTTGTAATAAAATCTGCATCAGAGTAACAGAGCATAACGCACCAGTTAGGAGGAAAGCAAAATGATGAACCAATTTACATTAATGAAGAAATGGCAGTGTAACGTTTCATATAAGTTTGCATATTTTTAAAAAGTTCATGTAGTTCACGTAGGTGATCCCATAATAGATGTGACGTTAAAAAAAAAAAAAGTAATTTCAGAGGAATGTGAAGACACGCATAATCTTACATGTATGGGACCTCTGAAGTCACTTTACCTAGACAACTGCTTCTATGGTTTATCTGTTTTCTACCAATATGACATAATTTACTTAGGAGACTTAGTATAAATGAAAGACTGCATGGCTATATAAAGAAACTATATCATTGAAAAAAAGGTGGTTTGCAATTCTGAAATTTCTCAAGAAAATTTCTCTAAAAAAGTATAAAAATTTGGAAGGGAAAGATACCTTAGCTGAACTAAAATACTTAAGAGGTGCCTGGGTGGCTCAGTGTTTAAAGCATCTGTCTTTGGCTCAGGTCATGATCCCAGGGTCCTGGGATTGAGCCCCTAACCCTGCTCAGGGTTCTCCCTCTCTCACCCTGCTTGTGTTCCCTCTCTCATGGTGTCTCTCTCTGTCAAATAAATAAATAAAATCTTAAAAAAAATGATTAGTCAGGGGGCTAATATTTTCTTCTTTCCTTTACCCCCTTTCTCTTTGTGAGATAATGCATTGTTCTTATTCAATTACATCACAGCTTGGGCAGGATTTTTTTTTTAAACCCTAAAAACAAAAAAAAAATCACTCAATGAGAGGATCAAAACAATGTGAAGGTAAAATTTGCAATTTATCCTGCATATGCGTTCATTTGTTTATTTTATTTATGTATATCCTAATTTCATTAGTTTGATTCTTTTCTTATAGTAATGAAAATTATATAACAAATACACACAAAAACATTTATTTTATATGAGATGGGAAGACAATGAATGAATCCTTTTAGTTTTTGAAGCTGATTTGTTTCATAATGATTTGGGATATAAAGAAAATAAATAAGATCATTTACATGATTGAAAAATATTACCCTATGCATTGTGTGTGCATCTTGGACCAAAATCTTGGCACACGCAGCTTTAGTATATACTTATTTAGCTCTAATTGTAATAAATAATGATGAATTTGGATTAAATTATTTTATGTTGCCCAAAACTAACCCATAAATAAAAATGTTATTTTTTTCATTTTAAGAGAATTGAATAATATTTGCCGTATCTTTCTATCTATATTTACCTATTTTCTAGACACCTACAGAGGAAAAGTAATTAATTTCAGAGTCTATAATAATATATATACATAACCATAGGCTATCACACAAACACAAATAAGAATAGTGTGAATTACTTTTTGAGTAACATTTAGTACTGTGAATTTTATATGTATAGTCATTGCATTTGGATAGCTCCACAATTGATAAAAATCTCAAGAATTTATGTATGGGCAATGTTTTTTTTTGACATTATAATAGGTAGAATTATTCTGGATAGCAATTGTTTTTAATTCAAAGAATATTTATTATCCTCTCTCTATGTGTGAGGCTCTGCTTTAGGAGCTGGGGATACAGCAGTAAACTGAACAGGGACAAATTTATCTACATTCTTAGTGGGGGAAAATACAGAAGCAATATGTTTGAAGGATATAAGTGCCATGGGAAAAAAAAATCAGAAATTAGTTAGATAAGGGGTTGAAATTTAAAATTTTTCACATAAGAAAACATTTTATTTTGCCAAGTTGCATATGTATTTTTTTAAATGCACTACTTTAAAATTTTTTTAGCTTAGATCTTTAATGTTATGTTATAAAATATGTTATTTTCATTTCTATTAAAGTATATATTTTTATTAACTGTATTATTAACTGTATTAATTATATCTGGCATATATATTTAAAACTAAGATTAACTGTAACTGGCATATATAGTTAAAACTAAGAAAATTACTATGAATGTTTTTTATAGTCTGTATCCTATCCTTAATTTTGTAACAAATATGATGAAACTTTGTGGCAAAATACTACAAATTTGCATCATTTCTAAGAGAAATCCAATGAACACAAAAATGAGTAGACGTTATAACATTTTTGTTTATTATATATTTTGCTCTATCTTTCCTGATTGTTGGTATTTTTAGATGGAGGATTTTATTGCTGTCAGTTATTTTGTTAATTTATTTTTTCTAGTGTAAAGGAAAAGCACCTGGATCAAGAGTTTAAAAACTAATTTCATTATGCAAATAGCTATATAGTATGTGCATGCATTGCATGTTATTTGGATAGTAAGTATCTGTCGAGAATATTATGATTTCATTATGCAATAAATAGGGAGATTTGGAGAACATTATTTTTAAGGATAAATTTTAGTAGAACCATAATGAACTCTAAATGACATAAATTGTTAATCTTTAACTATTAAAAAAAGTTAATATTGGCATCAAACATGGGGTGTCCATTTTCTTAATGTAAGAAAAAAAACAGCCTTATTCGTCTAATGTGTAGAAAACACATGTCTTAAAGTATATTTACCTTTATTGAGACTTCCTTTAATAACAAGCTCTGGGATAGACCTACCAGGGGATTTTTATAAAAACTAGAAAGTAGGAAAAAATAAAAACTAGAATGTAGGCTAATTTTGTTAGAGTTGTGGACTTAATATGCCATTTTAAATTATAAAACTACATATTTTTAGTAAAATCAGTTATAAAATACATGGAGTTCTTGTAAAATGAGCCCTTATAAATGGTCCATTGGCCAAATTTCAACCCCATTGAAGAATAAAATCAGGTCATTAGCTCCCCATCATATATTATTCATTTCTGACAGGGGCACAGCCTGGGGAGAAGGAGGCTTATGAGACAGCTCAGTTTTTGAAAGTCCTGAATTCCATATACATTTCATAATTTAGGTATGATTCTACCTGGAGGAAATTAAACCACACTTCTTTCTTTTGAAATTCCTTAGATTCAATACTGCCGTACCATGGCTTCTATTTTCTGCTGAAAATTGACCCTTCTCATTAATTCTATTCTGACTTTTCATTTAGGTCAGACATTTATGCTTTTAAGGAACAATTTAGGCCGCACATTTCTCTAGGGACATCCCTATCTATTAAACATGTTTGTTTTCAGAGACTTATTCATGGCTGATAAATTTATCATACTTATGCATGATTTTTTAATTTTTGTTCTTCACAATAAATGTGGTCAAATACTATTTATATTTGCACTGATATGGAATCCACTAGCTGCCTATAACTAAATTTATATCTTATTACTTATAATTAGTTGCATAAAATTTTAGTTCCTCAATCATACTAACCTTACTTCAGGTCCTCAAGAACTACATATGGTAGTGGTTACAGTGGTACGGTAAAGATACAGAAGGTTTCCATCATTGTAGAAACTTCTATAGAGTACTGGTAATTCATGTTTCTTATTAATAATAAAATTGAATTTTACATTTAAAAAAAAATACCTAAGTTCTTCACAGCTCTATAACTAGCAAAGCCAAAACTATAGACTCCTGGTCTTTTGGCACCAAATAAGATACTTTTTAAGAGTCCAGGTGCCCTAAGAGCATGGGCCATTTATAATGTCACATTTTTTAATTTTGTATTTTCCTTTGTTGACCCTACAACATGGAAAGTTTGTACTGAGGTTCATTAATGCAAAGAAGATAATTATTAGAAGCTCCAAAAATTATATTTAATTCTTCATTTTAAAAATGCATAGATGTATCTAGAGTCTTCAATGTGACCTAAATATTTAATGGTGTTCCTTAAAATATCCACATAGTTTAATGTCTCTAACAATCTCAGCGTGAGAGATATAGTAGGGTATGCAAGCAGGCTAAATATAATTTGTGTCTCAAAGTCCTTAGGTTAGTCTGATAAGCCTCATGACCAGTCAGAAGTTGAATGGCATTGTTAAGATATATCACTTACAGGTTATACATTATATAACCTGTATACACACACACACACACACACACACACACATACACACACTAGTGAATTCCTCTTTCAACCTTCTTGAGTCAGGCTTAGGGTTAGACCATTAAAAGATTTAAATACCTATAGACAAGCATGCATGAATAAATTAATTAATTAAAGTAAAATAGGTCAAATAAATGGACATTTAAAGCTAATCCAGTACTTCATCATGATGGCGCAGTAAAAAGTTTTATTTTTTAAGATTTTATTTATTTATTTATTTATTTATTTATTTATTCGAGAGAAAGAGAGTGCACAAGCAGGGGAGTGGGGCAGAGGGAGCAGGACAAGCAGACTCCCTGCTGATCTGGGAGCCTGATGAGGAGCTCAATCCCATGATGCCAAGATCATGACCTAAGTCTAAGTCAGATGCTTAACCAACTGAGCCACTCAGGTGCCCCAGAAACTAAATAAAATTCTCTAGGGACATCCCTAACTTCTTATTGTTATAAGAAATAAAAGCAGAATTTGAGAGAAAACCACTTTATAATATATCTATTTTTTTTATGACAGGGACAGAAATTATCATTTCATCTGGGTTACTTTCTATGCAATGCCTCACAGAAAGTCAATTATGATTTATCTGTACATACAAATCAGATATTGAGGGTTAAAAATGAATTTACCTACCAGCATATACAATCTTCCTCATTTATATGTTATTCGAGCTTTAAATTATTCTTTTCTTTTTGGAATATATGTTCCTTTCTAATTGACATCCTAAAATGTATGTATCCTCAAGTGATTCATAGTATAACGCTGGTACTTGGACCTGGCCTTTTACCAGAACACCATTTCAATGCTGGGGCCCAAGAAGATTAGAATAACTTAACAGAGCATCTGGGAAATGGGGCTTTTTAATTTATTTTTCCTGGAAATGATGGTCCTCTTCAATATAGCCAAAGTGAGAGATAAACCATGAAACTTGCTAACACAATAATTTTTTCATTCATTTTTGGGTTGGCCATTTAAATGCTGATTTTTTTGCAATGCCTCTTAACTGCATAACATTTGTATTTCATTTATTTTCTCCATTTCATTTCCTATATTTAGACAGTTATGCATTAAAGGAAAAAAGACAATATCATTTTAATTTTCCCTTTTTTCCCACAATTTATTAAATTCATAAAAAATTTAAAACTCTTATGTCAGACTAGAGTAATAGTTGGAATCAGATTGATCCCACACCAGAAATCATACATTTTGCATAACAATGCTCAATTTATATGACTTCTTCATACAAGTGATTGTTGACCAGCATATGGTCTAGCTTGAAATGGGAAAGGAATGACAATTGAAATGCCAGCTTAAGTAACTCATTAGGAAATACCTTTAAATTCAATTTAAATACCTTTAAATTTAATTCATTTATTCTCCTCTCTCAGACTATGTGAATTAAACAGACACAGCTGAGTTGAGGTTGGTGTTTTACACTAACAGTTTTATAAGTATAGATATTTTTACTCATGATCCTTCCCATCTGAAGAAGAAATCAATCCGGGGATATCTCTAAAGAGATTTAAAAAGGTAAAGACATCATTTCAACACAATACCCACTTGCATCAAATCAAATTAGCATTGTAAACAAGATTATTAATATTTCAGTATGTTATTTATGGATAGCCTTGCCACTTTCTTACACCTTTTGCTAGCCTTTGAAGCTTCCAGTAGCAAGTATAAGACATTCACTATATCATCCATATTGGATACAGATTGAATATATGAATGAAGATACATTAAAATCATGTGTTTTAGATTAATACCTTAATGGTGTATTGATTTCTTGAAAGTTTAGAGATTTTTAAGGCAATTATCATGGGCTTTTAATAGCTTTTATTGTTTATAAATATAATTAAATTTATTATTTAAAAATTGTTAGGTTATTCCATCTAAATACCTTAATAATTAAAATGTGAGTAATCATGACCTTCACCATGACATTATTTTCCACTGTAATGTAATTTGGAGAAGGACAAATTTTTTCCACCTAAATCCTAGCATCTGTATGTCCACAAATTGAATTAATCAATGTTTATGTTTTTAGTTAGCCAGTCACCTATTTTAGTTAACTAATTCAGAAAGGCAAAAACAACAACAACAACAAAACCCTTGTAAGCAAATGATACTTTTAAGGCAAAAAGGTAACATAGTGACTTATACAGAAGTAATCATTCACTCATTCTTTAAAAATCATTTACAGGGCAAATATTACTCTTCAGGTGCTATACCAGAGAGGAATAGAATACTAAATATATAAATAATAAGTGAAGTAATTTAAAGAAACATTAAAAATATCAAAGTAAATGAATACAGTTCAACTTTCACTTTTGCTCAGTTACTATCTTCTAATAAATTTGAGAATTTTCTGAGATACAGTGGAATTGCCAACCTATGTTGACAACTGCATTTTTACCTCTTCATTTGATGGTCTAGGCTACATATGCAAGGCTCCTGGTATGTAGTCTATTGATTTTTCAGTTATCCTTGTGCTTAGCAAATTCCAGTTTTCTGGGTCACCTCAGTTTTCTACTATTTGTTTTAACTTCCCAAAGTTACTGTCAGATATTTTACTTTGAAAAAATATGGTGAGCATAACTGCCTGCTTATAATAAGCTTTGAATACATAGTTTCTCCATAAGAACACAACCTATGAACTTTGTTCTTTTTTCTCTGATTTTTATTTTTTTCCAATAAAAGCAATTTGAACAAAAAAGGTGAAAGAATGTACAAACCTATATTGAACTTAACCATATCCCCATCTGAAAACAAGTCTGATTTTTGACATCTTTATTCTACTTGTGCTTTTAGGTTTCTCTTTGTCACAGTTATTTCCCTAGAACTGTGCTTTATTGCCATTTATTGAATATAAACAAAGTTGGCACTTGTAAAATTTTAAAACTTCATATTTTCCTGATGCTTCAACATTCGTACAGAGTTTGTGAGTACCCCACCCACGTGACCAGATAGACCACAATGATAAGGCTAGTCCCTTCCACACGTTTCCCTCTTGACTTCTCTTGACAGTATACTATGGACTTCTGAGCACACCTATTACTTCTGTAGTCTATCCTGACTGCTGGCAAAGATACTGGGAGCTATTCCCATGTGGTTCTCTATGTGGTAAGCCATACCTCCCTCTTTTAGGACTTGGGAGTAAAATAAATTCTTTAATTTTATATGCCTCTCTAAGTTTAATTTCTGCAGCTGTGTTCAAGAGTGATCCTTGGGGCACCTGGGTGGCTCAGTGGGTTAAAGCCTCTGCCTTCGGCTCAGGTCACGATCCCAGGGTCCTGGGATCGAGCCCTACATCGGGCTCTCTGCTCCACGGGGAGCCTGCTTCCTCCTCTCTCTCTCTGCCTGCCTCTCTTGCCTACTTGTGATCTCTGTCTGTCAAATAAATAAATAAAATCTTAAAAAAAAAAAAAGAGTGATCCTTAAAAACCCAACAAGAAGGATTTATTCCCCCATTTACAATACAACACTGCTAGAAAAACAGTTGATTTGTTTTTCCTAACCAAGATATATGTATAAAATGTAGTTTATTTTAAATTGCTAAATAGCACTGTTTCCTCCACACTTTTAGTTCACCCTCTTTAACAATTGTTTTTAAAAAAAAAAGTCTGATTGTCACAAAGATGAATTACCAAAGACCAGGATATTTTTTAAAATATAGAACCAATGAAGTCTTTAACCAATGTTTTCAGCAGAATGTCCAAAGTTTTTAATTAAGGTCAGTTCCTAAGTAACATGCAAATTTATTCAATCTAATATTGATGAAGTTAGATTCAACACAGTGATTTATTATGCAGTAGTTCTATAAGGTTTTCAAGATAAAGAAATTAAGTGCTCCTGTATAAAATAATTGGTCATATAGAGTATATGGATGAAAATAATTTATTTTAGTCCCAATATCACAGGGTGTTTTAAATTAGTTATAGACTATTGAAATTCATTGTTTTCATAAACAGACTTTTATCTTCTCATTCACCTTAAATTACCAATAGAAACTTAAAATCTTTAAGCAGTTTTTGTTTTTGTCAATTTGTATGAGCTCATAGATGTAACATAATTAATGTACAAAATTTTATCATAATTTTCATAAGCAGTGGTAAGAATTTACTTTAGATATATTATAAGGAATTTTATGACATTAAAATTACAGCAAAGAGTGATAATTAATTCAATGAACATTTTAAGAGAAGTGGAAAATGCCCTTGACTTTCAGAATTATTGTTTTTAAGGAAGATAGGTAGAAAGATGGAAAGAATGTGAGAACATATAAATATCTATATCCTAAAACTCTATGTCTAAGTAAGCCTTTTTAAATTCAAAATATTTGCTCTCTACATCCCATCATCCACTGACCTATATTTAAAGTACTTAAAAAGATAATAAATTTTATTAATTTGTGCTGCATTTTCTAGTTTCAATACCATCTTTGCAAGGATGCACATCATTATGAGAGGAACAGATGTTTTCATACATTGTTTACCAAAAAAGAAATGGATTGCCTTCTACATACCAGGCTCCATGTTAACCCCTTACATTACCATTTATATTCTTAGTGCTTCAAAGAATATATAAACTTACCTAAGCATGCCTCTTCGCTTTATACCATACAAACCCTTTTGAAAAGCAATGATTCATTTAAGTGATTTAGTGAAATGTTCCCTTTTAATCTATTATTTGGCAAATAGTATGTTTCTTCCGAATTGAGGTATTAACACTGAAGAAAATATCCACAGACAGTTCCATTCTTTAGAATTCTACTAAGTAACTAGATATTTGTATTAACAGTGAGGCTGATTAAAAAATCCTGGGCAGTAGAGACACACAGAATAATCAGATAAATTGGAATTATGGTGCAAATAAGTAGTTACTTTAGAACAAAGTTTGGAGATGATATGTCATATATATAAGAAAAGAATTCTTGAAATATGATTTTATTATTTTAGAAACATTATTTATGATAACTTTTGTTTTCCAAAATGAGAATTAATCAATATATGCAATTTTTAAATACCTTATTTCATAAGCAGATGTTCAAGGTCATAATTATAAATCACAATCAAGATGCATTTGTCTTTTTATTTATTTATTTATTTTTAAAATGATTTTTATTTATCTGACAGAGAGAGACACAGCGAGAGAGAGGGAACATAAGCAGGGGGAGTGGAAGAGGGAGAAGCAAACTTCTGGCCTAGCAGGGAGCCAGATGCGGGGCTAGATCCCAGGGATCATGACCTGAGCCGAAGGCAGCCGCTTAACAACTGAGCCACCCAGGCACCCCCATGCATTTGTCTTTTTAGTCAAAAAAGTTGATCTCCGGGGCACCTGGGTGGCTCAGTGGGTTAAGCCTCTGCCTTCGGCTCAGGTCATGGTCTCAGGGTCCTGGAATCCAGGCCTGCATCGGGCTCTCTGCTCAGCGGGGAGCCTGCTTTCCCCTCTCTCTCTCTGACTGCTTCTCTGCCTAGTTGTGATCTCTATCAAATAAATAAATAAAATCTTTAAAAAAAAAAAAGTTGATCTCCAGTTTCTAGCAACTGAAAAAACCTTAATTTTTTCTTGTAGTTTGACTTTGGGTTATAATAACACCCTGGCACTGACAGTAAGAGCAAAGTGCTTCGATGACCGTCTAAGGAAAACCTTTAACCCAAGTTGCAAATTCTGTCATAATCCACAATGGATTGGTTTAAAGAGAGCTAGTTTCTCAGAAGCATTTAGGAATTTGATGAATGTTTACTTTTACAAGTAGCAGTTTAATTAAGTGGCACCAGGCAGGCAAGAGCTGGCCTGGATTTGAGATAACAGATTCAATTTACAAAATTGACCCTGAGAGGGTGTTCCTTGGGCTCTACAACTTACCTGTTAAGTGCTTTTGCCTTATTTTATTTTTCTGCTCATTTGTGAGGTAATGAGATACAAATTAATCCACTACATTAATTTAGTTTGAAACACAGTTTAAGAATTGAGAAATTTAAAAAATAATGCTCATAAACAAATAGTACATATTAACATTTAGTATTTAGACTCCCTCATTATTTTTAAAAATTCAATAATAAATTATATTTTAATTAAAAAGATACCATTTAGATAACCTTTATCAATAAATTGGGAATGCTCATCTGTAACCACACAAAATAAGAAATTAGACCAGGAGATATTTTTGGATTTTTTCCATGCGGTCTAAATGGTATAGTATATAAGAATGTTTTCCATATGTAATATCCTCAAGTTCAATTGATAAGTAGCTATTCTATGAGCTGCTTATACTTATTTCACAATTTTCGTAGTGAATTTAGCAGAGTTAATTACATTTGATTGGTATTATCTTTTTGTGTTGTTTAAAAAAAAAACCTCAGTCAAACTTAATTTTTTTTTTTTTTTTTTTTTTTTTTTTTAGATTTTATTTATTTACTTGACAGGGAGAGAGAGAGAGAGCAATGAAACATGAGCCAGGGGGAGAGGCAGAGGGAGCAGTCTCCTTGCTGAGCAGGGAGCCCAATGCAGAGCTCCATCCAGAAACTCTGTGATCATGACCTGAACCAAAGGCAGATGCCTAACTGACTAAGTGACCCAGCTACCCCAACTTCAGTCAAACTTAAAATCTTATTAAGATATCTCTTACTTGGTGAAAATGTGGTGGATGAACTTCTTGAATTTTTATTAATTAAAGCTAATAAATTGTCACCAAAAGACAACCTAGAATTTCACAGACATAGAATTTTAAAGTAAATTTAAACATAAAATAACAAAATGCAATTTTGGTCATAATTCTATAACTTTTTTTTAAATTGAGCTATTGAAAGATTTCACTTAATTTCAATGAAACTAAGTATCTTCCTGATTTCTGTAACAGGAATGTAATTTAAAAACAAAACAAAACAAAACACCTATGACTTTCTGGTACCTTGAGCATTATTCATTATGCTGCTATCTTAAAATTTAAGAAATTTTATTTTGAATATCATAGAATGAATTATTCTTACTATGATTAATTTCATTGATAATAAATATTATAATTTTAAGATTTTTTTCAAAGTAAGCAATGATTGAAGAAAATATTTTTATTCTTAAGTAAATATAAATATGCACACATATAGAAAAATAACATGGTTATGAAAATTTCATATGATTAAATATTTTAGCTATATTCCTGTTAAACAAACAAACCAAAAATATTTAGTCATAAAACTTATAACAATTATAAAAGGCAAAAAATAATGGTAATAATTTATATAGATTATAGTATCGTAAAATTTCCATCCTATAAGCCATTTTTATTAAAAATAAATTTTGGGGCACCTGGATGGCTCGGTGGGTTGGGCCTCTGCCTTCGGCTCGGGTCATGATCTCAGGGTCCTGGGATCGAGTCCTGCATTGGGCTCTCTGCTCGGTGGGGAGCCTGCTTCCTCCTCTCTCTCTCTCTCTGCTTGCCTCTCTGCCTACTTGTGATCTCTCTCTGTCAAATAAATAAATGAAATCTTTAAAAATAAATAAATAAATAAATAAATAAATTTCAAACTAAAGGGCCAATAACTGCGTATCCATCTATCATTGGTAACATAAAACTCTGGAACCAAGTATATTCATAAATTTAGAATTCTCTAGAATTGATCCGTTCTACAACATTTATCGTAATAAATGCTAATTGTGTTGTTATGTACTGAGGCATACTTAGAGTTGCTTTTCTATTGTCATGATATAATTCTATAATGTAAACATAAATTTAGACATTAAAAACATATTGCTATTTTACAAATGTGTACTATGATACAATTTTACAATCCTTTCACAATCAAGAACACATATATATTCATCATTATAATAGGAAATTGATGAATACCATCACAGTGTTAGAAGTGATGAAAACTAAGCCTCAGTAATTTTAAGTGACTAGGAGTAGCATATGAGTTTACCAGAACTCTTTCTGCTAGTAGTTGCCTCCTAAAAGCAGAGAATATGACTAGTAATTAATCAGCTGTAAGAATTATAGTATCTAAGTCTTGCTGGCAAAGCATTCTTTAGAAGTATTTATTGAAACATTTCATTTAAATATGGGTTTTTTTCTCTCAAATTTTTATCAATAAGAAACAAATATCTATTAAGAAACTGTAATATTGAGTTTAACTCTCTAATTTTAAGTGCTCATTTCTGTTTAATATACCACCACACAGGAAAGTTGACAACAATAACAAATAATATGTAATTTCACCAAATAAAGAATAACTCCTCTAGAGATTTATAGCAACCAACAAATTTCAGTTGGAACCAATCATTAGTATATTTTATTGTGAAAATGGTTTCAAGTATGGTTATTTGTATATTTGGGTAATAGATGGAATAGGGAAATGCTTAACAATAATTGAGATACTGGTTTTATGCCATTCTGATTACCTGTATAATCACTTTTCGTATCTAGTTAAAAATATGTAGGTTAATTATGAGTGACTGATTATACAAAGGTGAAAGAATAAAGTAACTAAAAGAAATGCTGAAAATGGTAGTAACAAGCTAGTATACAATACACTACAAAAAATAGCTTTCATGTTTCCTGATAATCTAGTGGCAATTACATGCTAAATATTGTATGCATGCATGTATGCATGCATGTACATGTTGTGCACAGGTATGTGTTTGAAAAGGATTCTGCATTTCTCTTGTTAGTACAATGAAAAGAACTTGACTTTTTCTGTCTATTCTGTCTATTCATGTAAGCTGCATGATGTTGCAAAAGTTTGGAAACAGGGCCTCCTGGGTGGCTCAGTCGGTTAAGCTTCTGACTCTTGATTTTCACTCAGGTCACGATCACAGCATTGTGAGATCAAGCCCCCACTCCACAAGCAGCATAGAGGCTGCTTAGGATTTTCTCTCTGGCTCTCTGTCTGCCCCTCCCCTCCCTTGCACACGCCTTCTTTCTCTCAATACATACTACATACATACATAATTTTCAAAAAGTCTGGAAATAGAGGATTGTATTTTAAATGAAGGTTAGTTGTTTTCTAAAATAATAGGCTTAATATGTTTTTCTTCAACAGATACCTTTCTGGGTAAAATATTTCTAAATTTAAAACAATCCTTCCGAAAGCAGTAAATACACCATTTCTCCTTTTTAAAAAAACTATTACATCTATGGTAGTATATTTATTACTTTTTAAAAATTAAAAGCTGGACCTAATGCTTTAAATTTAGCTATATTTATAATGTTTCTCTAAGTTAAGAAAAATACAGAACATAGTACTTATGAATGCAGCTAGCTCTAAGAAAATAAATCCAACTAATTTTCAACATGCATTTAGATGAATAATTACCACAAAAAGTGCAGTTTTATAATTAGTAGTCCATACATTCTGAACCCATTTTTACTTTCAGGTGTAACTTCATAGACCCATAAAAATACATACCACACATATCTTGTGTCATTTTGTATCCTATGAATTATGGGGTTCAGGTTATATTGTATCAACATTAGCATGTCACTCGTAATAGGTTGCATCTTTTATACTTAAAAAATAGGCAAAATAAATAAAAAAAATAGGCAAATAACACACTTATTACAATTAAATAACAACAATTGAGAAAAAATATAAGTACCTCTTTTCTTCATAACCCAACAGTTATGAAGATCATGAAATAGATATCTACCTAGGATGTCTTTGGAATTGTTTTGATTCTATTTCCTGAGGATATGATACATCATTAACATACCAATTAAATCAATGAAGTGGATTACTTTTAACCTATATACGTAAAAAAAAATGAATGATTGGGAATTCTTAATCTTTAAAACTGAGAAAATGTAATTATATTTAAATTGAACAATTATGAATGAATTTTATTTTATGAGAATGTGTTTCCTTTCACTTGACTCACAGGGCAATTTTTCTGGTCCTCAAAAATTTTATTTTTCCAGATGCACAGTGGTTTAGAAGAATATATTTACTGGACAAAAATAAAGCACAAATATTTATACATTTAATTTTTATTATCAAATATAACATGTCACTTAATAGTCAGGTGGTTCTTACAGTTTTATAATGTAAAGCAAATTTTGACTCAGTGTTTTTCTGGTGTTTGAATATTTTTACAAATATTTATTCTTCATCTGATATTCATTATCAACCTTGATATTTAGATATAAATACTAATTAACACAACTTTCTGAGTTTCCAGTGTCTTTACCAAAGAACTTTAAAATAATTTAGTATTTCTAAGTTTAAGTTGCCATAATTTAAATGCACAACAGTCACATAATTATAGAAATACTTTTTGCTGAGTGATTTTGAGGCATTTATATTAAAGCTTATCCCAACTTACCACTGGAAAATATTTGGTATGGTTTTAGAATATCAAGAAAATTTGGCTGAATCTTCATTGCATAATTGTAAATAGAACATGTTCATTAATACATTGAATAATATTTAATTAAAACTTTTAATATATATTATAGAATATTCAAGAAAGAATTATTAGTGTCCTTAATCCTGAGGTGTACATCTAAAAGTTTTTTCTTTCTTTCTTTTTTTAAACTGAGAACAGCTTACATGTCTAATAACATTTTTAAAAATTTTATTTATTTGATGAGAGAGAGAGCACACAGAGGGAGAGGGAGAAGCAGGCTCTCCACTAAGCTGTGAGTCCAGTGTAGGACTAGATACCAGGACCCTGGGATCATGACCTGAGCCAAGGGTAGACACTTAATTGACTGAGCCACCCGGTGTCCCAAGGTTTTTCTTTCTTTTGTATGAATATACCTTCATATAAATAGATTGAAACAAAAGGATGTTTTCTATATTGATATCTTTCTACCTTCTCAGAAAGTACAGGTTGAATTTATTTTCATAATTCACAGGGTGGAATAAATTTATTCCACCCTGTGGAATTATGTGGTTAGTGGAACTTCAGTGAGTAGAGTCAGAATTCCTTAGTAACTCATGCCAGTGTTTACAGCCATTCTTTCCTTTGTTGTATTCTGTCCCCAGCAGAAAAAGTACACAAACATACTTTATCTGCAGTGTTATGGAAATCATACTCATACCTGATTTATTATATGTTCCTAGTAATGGGTTAAGGAGACTTTTCTCAAGAGTAGGAAAAGTTATTTTGGAAATGACATGGAACACTTAGATTCATAAGAAAATGATTCTCTAGAGGTTTCTTTTAGGGCTGTTTTGTTTATGAGAATAGTGAATTTTTCATATTTCATTTTTCAAAACAATTTGGGCTTTTGGGTTCAGGGATTTTTAATCCACAGATTATAATCCACATGTTAGTGAACAGAAAAATCAATTTAAACTAAATTTTAATATATAGCAAGATGTTTTCTTCCTAATTTTTCAGTGCTTATTTTTAATGTAGAATTTATGATTGCAGTTATTACATGTTTTGCTCTACTAATAATTTCAATCATAAAGACAAAGATTTAGGGTATATATAATTTGTGAAAAACAAATGCAGGGGACATTTGTGTGGATCAGTTGGTTAAGAGACTGCGTTCGGCTCAGGTCATGATCCTGGAGTCCCAAGATCGAGTCCTGCATTGGGCACCCTGCTCAGTGGAGAGTCTGCTTCTCCCTCTGACTCTACCCGCTCTCCCACTCTCTCTCTCTCATTCTTTCTCTCAAATAAATAAATAAAATTAAAAAATGCAAAAACTGTTTTGTTTTTGTACAGATATTATATTCTTCACATTAATCTCACCATCCTGGAGGAGACAGCCCAATGTGATGGAATACCTGAGTTCCAGAATTTATTCCAGTGGTGTCATTTTGAGCAAGGCAGTCATATTCCCTTGGCTTTAATTGCTTTGCCTAAGAGGAAAAAAACAAGTAGTAAGCTACAGTACTTAATGATTTTTAAAGGCAGGCTAGGTGTACTTTCTTTAATCTGCATTTAGGAAGTTATAGGGAATGTCAAAAAATGGTAGGAAAAGTGGAAGTAATGGGGCAAATTTGAGTACTGCATATTGAGATCAAGACAAGCAAAAGTACCAGATCTTGTATGTTGCATCCAGTTGTGCAAGTTGGGCATTTATCTGTGTGGTCGGAATATGAGGGACACACCAGACATAGCACCAGTGCTGCTCCTAATCCTTCTGAAATAATATTAGTGTTCCCATTGGTCTTTCAAATTTTTACTCCTTTAAGAGTCCTTTAAACATTTAAAACATCTTTAAGGAGGAGTAATGCAGGAAGTTACTGTCTCTGTATAGACATTTGAATGATGACAACACACACACATAACATCTATATTTTCCTGAGTAAACAGAACAAGATCTTTGGTATTTTTTTGAATTATCAAAAGTCATATCATCAAATATACCACTTGACACAAGGTAATTCAAGTTGATGAATATTTTCATCTAAATGTTGTATTTTGTCTTTTATTTCTTTGCATTGCTTAGTGTTTTTTCATCATTACATAGTTAGCACATGCTAACTTCTTATGTCAGAGTACTTTATTTTGCCAGCTTGTATTTTATACAATTGATAGACTTTTATTGATTTATTTTGTCTTTAATGCTGGTTGGTTTTTCTCTGTAGATGAAATTATATAAGTATATAGTATATGTATATTTATTTGTAAGAGCTATAGGTTACCATGCAGAAAAACTACAAAAAAGCCGATGGAGAGCACAAAGAGGCCACATTATGGAATAGTGAAAAAAAGTAAAAATGTAAGTTGTGCTACTATAGTTAAGGTTAACAATGAGGAAATGTGTCTATTTTAATGGTATTCTGCAATTTTAGCAAACATAGAGATAATTTGAGGGCTCAATTTTCCCTCTGAAATGAGAAGTAATTACATTTACTACATATAAGGGTTTTTCCAAAAATAAGTCGTCGCCTTTTGAGAAAGGAGAAATACCTTACTTGTGGAGTGAGGGACCGGTGTAAGAGGACAAGACAAGGGTGGAGAAGTATCTGGAGGTGAAAGTAGTCAGTGGAATGGGGCTTTATGGAATAGACAACAGGTTTATCTCCAGGCTGGAGTTTAAGAACAGTGGATAGGGGGGGCTATTAGCAGATGTCACAAATATGTAATTGCCTAATCATGAGATGCCATAAACCAAGGTTATAGCTAAGGTTCAGAAAGCAGAAAACCATCAGGTTAAAAAGGTGGAACCAGTTTTCAGAAATCTATGAACATGCTCTTAAAAGGCTCCCACTCCACCAGGTTTTGTTGGGTCATGCGTAAAATTCCATAATAATTATATAATTTACATGCATAAAATTATGTATAAATTACTGTATGTATTTTTGTGCAGCGTTTTCAGTACAATTATCCAGTGCAACTGGGATTCACTAATCTTCTTTGAGATGTAAAAGCTAGAAAATTGATAGTTAATAATGTTAATACAAGTTAATACAAATGCAATTCTTATTAGCAAATAACTTTCTCTAAGAAGGTTCTAAGTACAAAACAAATGTAGCTTCTTTAACATGCATTTAGTAAATCAAGAAAAAAGTAAAAGAAAAAAAATATGAGGGAAATAGAAGTTACAGGGAAAATAACATCACAACTCAACCTAAATATATAAATTGGTAATATATATTAAGTAAGTATTTAAAACACAGATGTATTCTTGAGCAACTTTTTACCACTGTCCTTATAAACCTTGTCGTATCTAGAAATATGCCTGGAAATGTTCCAAGTGCTTTGCAAACATTATCTCACTAAATTCTACATTGATCCTGAGGTAGCATTATTATCTTGAGGCTTCACTGGTTTAAAGAGATTAAGTAACTTGCTAAAATCCACGCACCTAGTAAATAGAAAGTTATTTAGACAGCTTGGACTTAGAACCTGTTTCTCTGGGTCGTATGTCCTTTTAAAATTGCTGCTGCCTCTCCAGCTGCTTGACAGACTATCACAGCTTGTCTTTAACCTGGCAGGATTCACAGTCTTGCTTTTAATTAACTAATTATAGATTTGGTTACTTAAATAAGCTATTCTCACTCCTGAGGGGTGTGGAACCCAGAAACTTGTCTTTGCCTGTGCTCTTGAGAGCATCGTGGTCCCTGCTGAAGCCAGCTTATGTAAAACCCTTGTCTAATCCATGTCTTTCATCCATGATTTCTTGACAATGACTAGATTCATGGATTACATAGTATTTAGTCCATCATTTTCCTCTATCCGGCTTCATCTTCTGCAAAACCTGGGATTTCCTGTAAGAACTAGTTATTTTATTTAATACTGGGAAGAAATTAACTGCTAATCCTTACTTAGCCACAGTAGATTGCAGTTTTCAAAGCAAAGACTCTGAAGCGAGAATTCTTGGATTTAAATCTCATTTCTGCCATTTATGACCTGTATAATATTAGACCAACTACTTAGAAAAGAATGGTTTATGCCTCAGTTTCCTAAAATCTCTTAAACTGGGATAACAACAGTACCCTACTCCTCGGATACCATTCATGAGGATTAAATATTTAACACATGTAAGTTGCTTAGAACAGGATGTGGCATATAGGAAGCACTGTAAAAACAGTTGTTCCATTTCTACTCTTTGAGTAGTAGTGGTAGTCTCATATTGGAAAAAAATGCTTTCTGGTAACTACTGATATACTTTGACCAACACCTCTTACTTGTCCCTATTAAATATTATATTTCAAACATAATGATATGCTTTTATCTACAAGATTTTAATGACAGCTTTGACTTCCAAACCTTTTTTTTTTTTAATTTTTATTTTTTATAAAAAATTTTTATCCCCAGGGGTACATGTCTGTGAATCGCCAGGTTTACACACTTCACAGCACTAACCATGGCACATACCCTCCCCAATGTCCATTACCCCACCCACCTTTCCTGACCCCCTCCCCCCAGCAACCCTCAGTTTGTTTTGTGAGATTAAGAGTCACTTATGGTTTGTCTTCCTCCCAATCCCATCTTGTTTCTTTTCTTCTTTTTCTGCCCCCCTAGTCCCCCATGTTGCATCTCCACTTCCTCATATCAGGGATATCATATGATAGTTGTCTTTCTCTGACTGACTTATTTCACTAAGCATGATACCCTCTAGTTCCATCCACGTCATTGCAAATGGCAAGATTTCATTTCTTTTGATGGCTGCATAGTATTCCATCGTGTATATATACCACATCTTCTTTATCCATTCATCTGTTGATGGACATCTAGGCTCTTTCCATAGTTTGGCTATTGTAGACATTGCTGCTATAAACATTCGGG
>PISX010019880.1:0-37069 GCA_004024625.1 Mellivora capensis
CCCTCCCCCCAGCAACCCTCAGTTTGTTTTGTGAGATTAAGAGTCACTTATGGTTTGTCTCCCTCCCAATCCCATCTTGTTTCTTTTCTTCTTTTTCTGCCCCCCTAGTCCCCCATGTTGCATCTCCACTTCCTCATATCAGGGATATCAT
This sequence comes from Mellivora capensis, assembly GCA_004024625.1. NCBI lineage: Eukaryota > Metazoa > Chordata > Mammalia > Carnivora > Mustelidae > Mellivora > Mellivora capensis. The sequence continues at coordinate 152 of PISX010019880.1, forward strand.
ATGATAGTTGTCTTTCTCTGATTGACTTATTTCACTAAGCATGATATAACTTTTAAGGTCCTCCATAATTTATCTCCACCCTTCCTATCCAACTTCATTTTCTACAACTCTTCATGTTTAAGTTAGATTGACTAATCCCACAAACACATACTGCTTGTTCCTTCCTCAATAGTATGCTCATTTTGTAGCCTCTGTCTTGAATGCCCTCCCCTTAATTCCCCTGAATCATATAACTGCCTACTCTAGTCCATCTACTTCTGAGTGTTTTATGCTAATTACTCTGCTTCACACTGAATCACTTCAAAACACACACACACACTCAACCACACAGTATATAACTTTACCATAGAATGTTTTCTAAGTATTAGAATTGTATTAGATGTATCTCCATAACATGAGATAACATGATTAATGGAAAGAGCACAAACTTTAGAGCCAAATGGACATAATTCACATCCTTAATCTGCCATTTATTTGTCATGTCTCCTTTGGCAAACTGCTTTGGCAAACTGCTTCTCTAAGCCTTAAGCTACATATCCATTAAGTACAAATAATAGCACCTACTTCAAAAATTTATTTTGAGCATTACATGAGATAACATGTGTAAAAGACCTAGCAAAGTGCCTGATAGGAGATCAATTACTATCTTCCCCTACACATTTCCCTTGAAAACAGGTGCCAGTTTTATATAGCATCTAACAAAGGGTTGAGTACATAGTAGGCACTTACTAGAACCTGTACATTTGTTGACAAATTTACTCTTCTTCACTATCATTAGATCTAAACAAATAACATTTCTCCAGTGATTATAGGCAACTAAAGAATGAAGCAAGAAGGGCACCTGGGTGGCTCAACCAGTTAAGCATCTGCCTTCTGCTCAGGTCATGATCCCAGGGTCCTGGGATCAAGCCCCACATCGGGCTTCCTGATCAGTGGGGAGTCTGCTTCTCCTTCTCCCACTTCCCCTGCTCATGTTCTCTCTCTCTCTCTTAAATAAATAAAATCTTTTTTTTAAAAAAGGAATGAAGCAAAAAATGAAGGTAAACCATGTAATTTTTTTTCATTTCACTTACTTTTGTTAAAAATTAGCAGTAGGATGCTCCTAAAGATGTTCTGAGAAATAAGTTCAGCAGATAGACATTGAAAAAGCAGTGCTTTCTCCTGATCACCTTTTATGCTGCTGTGACTATTCCTCATAGTTTCCTTTGTTGTATTCTCCTTTGCAGACTAAATTGCACCAAAGGATTCAAAACAGACCTGTCAATTATGTGGCTGGTGATCTTTGTTAGACAATCTTCACATCTGCGTTGGATGAGAAGCCCCATCATATTAAAAAAAGATAGTGACTCTAATGAAGTCCTATTATTTCATGGAATAGTCTCATTTCTGAAATTACTCCAGTTATTACTTAGCTCAAGGTTGTTGATACGAGTCTACAGAAATTTCCCTTTGCTTTGTCTCTAAGAAAGCAGGGCTCTGGTAAACAGAAAGTACAAAATCTTGAGGAACTTGTCCACTGAACTGTAGGAAATGATGACAGATCCAGGAATAATGTGCCTCATTGTTTTCCACAAAGGACAGGTAAAGGAAACAGCACATCACTTAAATAAAAAGAAAGTTTTTCATTACATTATGATCTATTGTTGCAAATTGTTTTTGCTCAACTCTCCAGTTCTAGTTCTATTGCAAACCATTCAATCACTATAATGTAAACATTCTAAACTTCTTACATAGCTCAATTGTATCTGTTACTATTTGGAAGCTAAATGCCAGAGCTGAAGGGCTGGTAGAGTTTGAAGTGCTAAATTCCTTCCAAAAGGGAAAATTGAAGGGTTACATTACTTTGTCTAAGATTTATATTTAGATATCTAAAGATTACCTGAACCAAGGTGCCATGATTCTCTTTAAAGAAGTGAAAATATATGGTTTACATAAAAATAAAATGTAATGGTTTAAAAATATATGAAGACATGCTTAACAATAATTGTAATAAGATAAATCAAATAAGGGGTGCCTGGGTGGCTTAGTGGGTTAAACCTCTGTCTTTGGCTCAGGTCATGATCTTGGGGTCCTGGGATTGAGCCATCAATCAGGCTCTCTACTCAGCGGGGAGCCTGCTTCCCCCTCTCTCTCTGCCTACTTGTGATCTCTGTCTGTCAAATAAATAAATAAAATCTTTAAAAAAAAAGATAAATCAAATAAGCCTACAATGTGATAAAATGTTTCTCCTACCTGCTGGGCAAAAGCAAAATGTTTGGGGAAAAACCTTTGACAAGGACTTGGGAATTAGATATTCCCAAACATTGTTGGTGCCATTATGTCTAAGTACAAAATTCCTGGAAGTGGAATTGTTAGATATCTATTAATATAACTGATGATTTTATCAGTATTATTATGAAAATAGTTTTGAACTTCCATGGATCTTATGAAAGAGTCATGAAGTTCCTAGGAGCTCTTGGGCCATACTTTGAGAAACACTATTACATGCAATAGAAGATTTATGGAAAGATATCCGAGAAACTGGAAAACAGGAGTGCATCTGGGTAAGAGGTTAGAGGCAGAAAGGGGATTTTTTAGTGTACACGTGTTTGTAGTTTGGATTGTTTTTACTCTGTGCAAGTATTGCATATTTAAAAATAAATAAAGACCAACAGGTATTCTCTTTGTTTCCTTAGTAAAGTGATTTCACCAGTGATTCTTAACAAAAGACTCATGTTTGAGAAATTTGACTTATATTCCTGATAACTTTTTGATTGTTTCATAAATGCCACAAATCCTTCATGATAACTTGAAAAGGATTATGATTCAGTTGGACACAGGCCTCCACACTGAAGTTTCACTCGTTACCCCTTTCTGTCAAATAGTTAACAAAGAGTAAATAAATATTTAAAAGTAATAGGCAGGCATTTTGTCATTAAAAAAATATACCTCTATAATTCCCACCACCTGGCTCCCCCAACCTCCTACCCTCCCGCCCCTTCAAAAACCCTCAGGTTGTTTTTCAGAGTCCATAGTGGGAATTATGGAGGGTATGCATTGCACGGAGCACTGAGTGTGGTACAAAAACGATGAATTCTGTTACGCTGAAAAGAAATTTAAAAAATATATATATATACCTCTAATATATCTGTTCTGTAAGACTCTTGTTTCCTTTTTTTTTTTAAGCACAAAATGTCACACAATGTCCCAGTGAATTCAGTTCTCAAACATCCTGTTCCATGTAAGATGTTTTGGCAGTAGCAATTCAGCACAAAATAAAATAATTCATTACATTTCAAAATGGTTTTGATTTTGATCAAGCCTAAAGGATGTTTTAAATAGGCAGAAACAGTCTTTATGAGAGGCTAAGGGCCCAGCTGTAGATGTCATTTGATGGCCCTTCAGAGCCACGTGTCCCAGTACTTGACCCACTTTTGCCTTTGCAAAAAAAGAAATGTTCCTAATAGAAAAGTAAAAAGTTCATTGAACTTGGATGGTTCCCTTACAGGAAAATCCAACTTCATCAAGTGTTAGTAAGGCATCTGGTTATGCAGTATTCAGTTCTCTAGTGTAAAGGTACTCAACTTTAATCAAATTTGAGCAAGAGATCTGTACTTTCTGACATACTCAATATTGGAGTTTCAATAATCCATGACTTTGGCATAACAATCAACTCAATCACCCAAGGAGAAAATGAGGAAGTTATTCACTTGACACCCTTTCTTTTCCCCCTTCCCAATTTGTCACCATCAAGTCCTGTAATAATAAAAAAAAAATTTTCCCCACTTAAAAGTCTTCTATGGCAATCAACCATCTACAAGATAAAATCTGAGCTCCAGGGTTTAGCATGGGATCCATGAACCCAGAATCATCTGGCCCTTGCCTAACTCTCTAGCCCTTTGCCCATGTGCCCTCTTGATATATTATAACCAATCTTTCAAAATAGTGCTCAAATGTTTCAGCTCTGTGAAACATTTCTGGATAAGTTTTGCTTTTGTTTCATCACTGAAATTTCATTATCAAAAGTCACTTCTTTTGCAAAGACTTCTTCCACCATCCCTACTTCCACCCAAGATAATTCTGGGTTTCCATATTTTGTACATGATTCTACCATAGCACTAAACATGCTGTATTATCATTGTTAATGCATCTCGTTTCTCTACTAGACCATGAATTCCTTAAAGGCAGAGACAAATGTTTATTTATTTTAGGGTTTTAGCACCTAAAACAATGCCTGGCACACAACAAGCTCTTAAATAAATGCTATGGAAAGGAATGAAGGAATACTCTCAGGGACAAGCACCTGGAGAGGCATTGTGGCATGATGGAAAGAACACAGATTTGAGGATCTCTTTTTCTGTCTACATTCCTCAATAATCTCGTGTATTTGCTTGCTATTTATATGCTGTTCACTCCCAAAAGTTTTCCTCCATGGTGGACTTCTCCCTTAAACTCACATACTTAATTGCTCATCTAACATCTCCACTTAGATGTCTAAGAGATATTTCAAATGTAATATGTACAAAACCAAACTCCCAATTCTTAATCTTCCCCATCTCAATAATTGGATACTCTACTTTTTTTTTAATCACACAGGCCAAGAAAGCTGGAATTATTTGTGTCTTTTCTCTTTCTCTCATACCACGCATTCAATATAACAAACATGAGTGTTCTGTAGTTCCTCGAGTACAGATCCTTTACCTCTTTGGTTAGGTTTATTCCCAGGTATCTTATGGTTCTTGGTGCTATAGTAAATGGAATCGATTCTCTAATTTCCCTTTCTGTACTTTCATTGTTAGTGTATAAGAAAGCCACTGATTTCTGTACATTGACTTTATATCCTGCCACGTCAGTATAACAAACAAACAAACAAACAAAAAAACCTGTTGGCTCTACCTTCAAAGCATAACCAGAATTCTATCACATTAAATTACCGTTGTTGCTAATACTCTAGTTCAAACCAGCATCACCTTCCATCTGTACTACAGTAGTAGCCTCTTAATTGGCTTCTCTGTTCCAGTCTTTGCCCCTTTACTTTGTGCCCCACCCAGGATCCAGAATGCTCCTTGTAACATATACTGAACCATGTCAAGCCTCTGCTTAAAAGCCCCCAATGGCTTTTCATCAAAGAGTAAGTGTCCAAATCTTTACAAAGGCCTATGCAGCCCTATATGATCTGACCCTACCACCATCACCTCTCTGACCTCATCTCCTAATTCTCTCTCCACTGCTCACTCTGCTCCAGCCATTCTAGCCGTCTTCTTGTTCCTTGAAATCTAAAGGCTTCCACTGAAAGCCTTTGCATTTGCTACCCTGCTGCCTAGAAAAACCATCTCTGAGAGGTCAGCATGACTAACTTCCTCACTTCTGTCATGCCTCTATTCTTCACCTTATCACTGAGCCCTCATCTGAACATTCTGTAAAATATAGTCAAAATTTCTTATATTATGCTTTATTTTCCTCCATAGTACCCCTCCCCCATGTGCATATGCACACACTGCTCATTTGTCTTGTCTATCTTCCTATCTTCCCCAACTATAATGTACACTCCATGAAGATAGTTGGGTTTTTTTAGCTACTGTGAAATCCTTATTCCCTAGAACAATATCCAGAGTATAGCAGATACTCAGCAAATATTTTTTTATTAAATAGATGATGAACAAACTGGCTATTGATTTCAAGCAAATCACTTTACTCCTCTACAGATTCTCTTGATTTCTAGTAAAATGATAGGTTTAGACTAAGACTCATCCAGTTTCATCACTCCATAAACTTATAACTTACTCTTCCTCTGAAACCTCTCAGGACCTCTTGGCACATTATCAGGAATATTATGTATTCAGTAAATACTTGTTGAGGGTCTATGATTTAGAATTATAGGAACCTGCATTTGTTAATGGCTTTTGTGTGCTAGGCAGACTTTATTATACAATGTCTCCTTTTAATCCTCACAATAATCCTACAGGGAATATATTATTATTCCTACTTTACAGAGAAGCTAAGTGCCTTGTCTATGTTCATATAGCTGTCAGGAAGGAGGAACAAGAATTTAAATCTTGGTCTGTATGGCAACTCATGAGTCCATTCAGATAAACCACCCTTGACATATGAAGGTTAAAAGTGACATTTTTCTAATGATGTACCATATGGTGACTAACATAACATAATAAATACATACAAATATACCGAAAAAAGTGACATTTTTAACAAAAAATGAGAGTATCAATACACAATTGATAATTTGTATGGGAATGATTAACTGACTTCCTGTAAATAAAGTCCCATTATTTTGTGGCCCCCCACTGATTAACCTTCCTAGAATTCCCTCCTTGAAAATACTACCACTACCATGACCCCAGGAAGCATTCTAAAGCAAGCATGATGTGGTCAGCATTTATCCCCAGTCTATGTAATCATTCATATATAGCCTAAAGTTTGGTATATAAAAATTTTAATTTATAGTAAAAAGAGGTAGGGGATGATTTTCCCCAGTATATCTAGTGAAAAAAAGATAGTTGGTTGCCTGGGACCAGAGGTAAAGGAGATTAACTAAAATTTTTCAGGGGTAATAAAGTTGATTTAAAAATAAATGTATATAAGAAAAATCTATTTAGAAGTTATTTAAATAAAACTTAAGTAAATAAATAAATAGGTGTTGCCTTATGCAAAGTTGAAGAATTTAAAGAAGTATATGGGAAAAAAAATTACAAAATGATGTTTTAATTTACAGAATTAAATAGCAAACTACTCAGTTTATTAAAACAAGATTTAATTTACTCATTTAATTTACACACCGCTTATAGGAGTCTTGTAAAGGGATAGGAACACTGAATAGTCTACCAGAGACTGAGAAATCTGTCAGTGACATTAGAAATTCCCCCTTGAGTCATAGGCATGGAATATACTGCCAGTTTGCTTATTGTTATAAGGGGAAGATGGAGGTGAGGCAGGGGAAAAATGTCACTTTGTTTTGTTTTTCTTTGAAAAGTTAATGTCTACTGGACAGGTCTGACAAATGAGTACATATCAAACCCAAAATAACCCAGCTCCACAGTGACCTCTCTCTTCTTTGGTTTCCCTTTCCCACCCACTCTGCCAAAAGTTCCCCAACTCTGCCTGCTCTCTAGAAGATTCTCAACTTCTGGGCTTCCATAGCACCCTTTACAGACTTTTATCAAGATATTTAGCTCATTGTTCCACTCATTGTTGGAACTTACAGGTTAGTTTAATGAAAGGGTTATTTTTCAACAAATGCATTTATAAAGTTATATTTTCCATAATTCAACTAAGTTACAGTTTTTATTTCATAGGTTATTTGAACTCTTTAGCTTGCAATGTGTTATTATGAACTGTTTTATCCTATCATTGGTCGTCTTACCCTGTCTCAAGTCTTCTCTGTTTGAGCTGATTCCAACTGCCAATATATACACAGGGACATTTTCCTCCTTTGCAGCTCACTAAGTAGATTAGTGATATTAATAGTAGTAGCAGTGGACTATTAGTAGTAGGACTGGTCATATGGGCTATAAATAATAATCATAATGACAATAGCAATAACAGAAATAGCTGTCATTTACTCTGTTATCTCAAATTCTCCCAACAATTCTGTAAGACAAAGATACACAAACATATGTAGAAACAGAGGCTCAGAGAAGTTCAATGCCCAGGGTCACTCAGTAAGTTAGTGGTAAAGAAAGAATTTTAAACCAAATCTTTCTGACTTTAAATCCTATACTCGTATCTGCCACACTTATCTAGAACAAGAAAGCTGCTGGAATGATTTCCTCAGCTCTGCTTCCTGGTGTGTCTGTGGTCATAGACTTTAATGTTCATAAAGTAGTTCATGAGGTGATTCTGCAGTACATATTGTCTGTCTCTAAGGGAGGATGCATGCTTCAAAGACCAAAAGAAGCCTCTGGATTAGAAAACTGACTTACAAACCAACCAAAAGAGGATAAATATAGAGTCTGCCAAGGTTAACTTGAAATTGTCTCCTTTTATCATAAATTCTGAGAGTTATTGAAGAATATAAGCTAATGTCTTCTGGAAAATGTCAAAAATCCCATATACTTCCACAGTTTTGCTTGAATGACTTTTATAAACCAGATCAGCAGAACTTTCTGAAGGCCGTACATTAATTTGACTTAAATATTCCAATTACAATGAAGACATCGATTAAATCTGGCAGAAAAAAAGCCTCTGAGACAAGAGTTGGGACTAAGCTAGAAAGGCACCCACAAGGGTGGTAGAAAGTGGTAGAAAGCAGCACTGTATTAGGAAAAGCCCTAGCTTAGTTATTCCCAAACTGTCTTTGGAGCACATAAATTAACCTCACTGGGTTCTGCTAGCTCATCTACAGAATGAGGTTATAAGATTGTATGCTCTTCAAAGTCCCTTTCAGTTCTTATCAACTGAAGCTACTTCTTGTTTGTAAATGTTATTTGGTAAATCAAAAGTCTGTGTACCTAGAATTCCAAGTGAGTAGAAATAAATTGATTAATTTTTTTAAAAGTCTTTGAGAACTGGAGAATATTTGGTTACAGGACAGAATAAATACATATTATCTCTTGTAAAAGCTCCAAGAAAATGACATTAGCTATCTCTCCAGTATCTTTCTTCCTAGCTCTTCTTACCTCCTAGACTTATATAGGCCGCTTGGTTCAATGGGGCACATTTGCATGCCCCCAACAAACAATGCAGCAGCAACTAGCATAGTGCTTTGCAGAGAAGAGAGATGTAGAAAAATCTTACTTGAATTGAGTTCAAATGAGGAATTACAAGAAGGAAAGGTGTGCAAAGCAGATAGCACAAGGTAAGGAAAGCCTTCTGGGTTCTAACAGGCATAGATGAAGGAGCAGAGCTGATGTATATTTGTGAGGGATTTCAGTTAGGAAACAGGACCCGATGTCCAAAAGCTGGACCTTATTTATCAGTGAGGAAAACTGCTAACTTTCCATGATACATCTGCCTAAATATTCCAAGAATATGAGTTATTCTCCCTGACATTCAAGCCCTCCAATAATCAAGTCTACTTTGCCTAACTAACTCTACCTTCCTATGTTCTCCCACAGTCCCCTGGCTTCGCTTGGTCATTAAACTTGAGAATGCACGAATTATATGTTTAAGAATCAGACAGATGGCCTTCAAATACTAACTCAGTCCCTTATTTGCTGTGTGACCTTGGGCAAGTCACTTAACCTTGCTGAGTCTTGATTTCCTCTCCAGTAAAATAGTTAACACCTATTCTATAGGACTTTTAATTTATCATTCAATGAGATGATAAAATTACACTAATAGTAGCTATCATTTATTGTGAACCAACTACGTACCAGGTTCTGTGCTCCCTTCATTGTACCACACTTAGGGACTTGTCTTCCTGTTGGGAGTAGTCCTCAGACTAAGAATTTAGAACAAGGTATCCAGAGGGTACAAAGACACCTACTGGTCTAGGCAGGCAGTCAGCTTCAGAATAACCACTGAGCTTATACATCAGTTTTATCTCAATAAACCTGAGTGGGAGGAATAATGACCAGAAAACAATGGTACAGAATAGCAGGCTGTATGTATGCACCAGAAGTCTAATAAAAGGGCCCTTGCAACAATCTAACCTAGCAGGCTTTTATTCAAAATTGAGGAGATCTAGCAGCAAGTTTTCATATCTCAATCTTTCTTCCTTCAGTTTTAAAAGGCTTAAGAAATTGGAAGAACCTTGAAAAGAAATTTAGAGTCACGTTTCCCAAAGTGTGGGATTGGAATGGAGACAAGACCAGCATACCTGCTGTGTGGCCTTGGGCAAGTCATGTAACTAGAGCTTGAGTTTCTTCATCTATAAATTGGGGCCTGTTCTTTTTGGAGCTGTGGTAGTGATTAGAAATATATTTATTTAAAGTGACTAATATGGTACCTGACATATATAATAGTGACTTTATCTAGTATGTCATTAGTTATATTCCTCTAGCTCTGATAGATTCAAATGTCAGCTAAATGCAGGATGTCATCTCCACATATCAGCAAAAATACAGGTACAAATACCATATATGATATTTAACAACTTGATGAGGTTTGGGAAAATCATGACAAGTAGCTTTCTTACACTGTCATAGTCCTCTGGAGAAAATATGTAATATAAGGCCTAGAAGCCGCAGTTTGTACTGATCTCCTATAGTAATATCAGTTGCCCCACACAATTTAATACTTCATTGTAGCCTACCATGCATACCATGCAGATAGCTCAAAAATTTATATTTCTATTGCTGACTTCTCTCTGAATGCCAGACTCATATATCCAACTGCCTACTCTACATCTCCTCTAGGATGTCTAATGGGTATCTCAAATAAAACATGGCCAAAACAGAAGTCTTGAATCTTGCCACAAAATCTTGCCTCCCTTAGTCTTCCCCATTTTAGTAAATATCACTATTGTCTACTCTATTACTAAAACCAAAAATCTAGGAATCATCATGAGAAAGTCCAATCATTTCTGTCTCTACAATATCTCTTGAATCTGTCTACATTTTTCTATCTCTATTACTACCACTCTAGTTCAAGCCACCATCATCTTTCTCAGAAATGCTCCAATAGCTTCCTAACTTGTCTCTCTACCTCCTTCCGTCTATTCTCCATGGGCCATCCAGAGGAAGATTTTTTCTTAAGTCAGAAGTCAGTCTTAAGTCGTAAGTCAGAAGGAATGTGACATTTTCCTACTGAAAATTATTCAGTGACATCCTCCTGCTCTTAGGATAAAGACCAAAACCTTCTAAGGCACTGTGTTATCTAGCTCTTGTCTATCTTCCAAATCTCATTTTATCTCACTCCTCCCACTACTCCCTATGATCTAACCACACTGCTCCCTTTCTGTTCCCTAAACTTACAAGGATCTTTACACCGCAAAGCTAAAACATGCTATTTCCTCTGAGATTTTTTTTCCTCACTCTTCACCTAAGTGACTTTTTCTTAAACTTCAGGGTCGCATCTCAAAGTTATTTTGCTTCAAGTAGACTTTGCCAATGATCTACTTTTCAGTCTCTGTTATTTTCCCTTTTATCACTTATTGCAAATACTAATTATATACTTACCCATGTGTTTATTTGTTTAATCTCCATGTTTTCCCTACCCTTCATTATACTAACAAGCTCAACTAGAGCAGAACCACATCTCTTAAAGCAAAAGCTAACTTATTAACTCTTTTAACTCTTAGAATAAAGTTCACCTCTATTCGCCCAGCCCAATGAGTATTTGATGAATGTGAAGAGAATATCAAATATACTAATTGTGGATCCAGGGCTGATAATGACAGAATTAGATAAATACTTATTCACTTGTCTTAAAATGTTCTTTTCACCTTTTACTTCATATAGAGACAGGAGGTAAACTAATTAGTATCATGAAGATAATTTTACTGCCAAAAATATGAGGATATAAGGGTGCCTGCATGGATCAGTCAGTTAAGCGTCTGACTCTTGATTTCAGCTCAGGTCATGATATCAAGGTTGTGAGATCAAGCCCTGTGTTGGGCTCTGCTTAAGATTCTCTCTCTCCCTCTTCCTCTGTTCCTCCCTACCCCTCTAAAAAATGAGGATATAGATACTACCAGGTGTTTGATCTTAGGAGCAAGGGGGTCTAAGTGATTGGATTATGATTTTAAAAGGCTTTCATTAGGAAAAGTTAAAGCCCAATTATTTCTCATGTAACTTTCATATCAGAGTTTATAGTAAGGCTATGATGCCCTGACCATAAAAACTGAGCAAACAAGTCGGGGTATTGGTCTACTATCTTCTTTTTTTTTTAAGATTTTTTTATTTATTTGACAGACAGAGATTACAAGTAGACAGAGAGGCAGGCAGAGAGAGGAAGGGAAACAGGCTCCCCGCTGAGCAGAGAGCCCAATGTAGGGCTCAATCCCAGGACCCCGGGACCATGACCTGAGCTGAAGGCAGAGGCTTTAATGTACTGAGCCACCCAGGTGCCTTTGGCCCACTATCTTCTGAACATAATTATTACTGCCTTTTAAATATCATTTTCCCAGAATATAGTAGAAAGAGTTATCAGACACTCTAGGTGGGCTCTGAAGCAAAGGATTCAAAACACAATAAACATTTAAATTTACTCATTCAACAAATATATTAAATGACTACTATATGCCAGATACACAAGTGGGGTGTTCTTCCTAACCAGTCAGACAGAATCAAAGCATGAATATGCAGCTCATCACTTGGGCTTCTGTATCTAGTGCTTCCCAGTTACTCCTCAGGATCCCCTAAAAGCATAGTGTCAAATCATGAAGAGATTTCTAGCTATATAAAGTACACCCAGTACCAAGAAATGATTTATAGACTTGAACTGATGAATTATTTTCCTATTTGACAGCCAAAGGAAGCAATTTAACTGCCTTTATAAACTACCAGTGATGAATCATAATGACATAAGGAATTGCTGGACAGGAAAAGGACACTTTCCTTAACGTGCTTGTTCTCGGGATTCAATTCCACCTCAGCTTTGTCTCGGCAGCCTTTGTTCTTGGCTCACACATCATTAAAATGTCTTGCTGGCTGCAAAAGCTCATTTATATAAACAACAATATTTTCTCTGACCATCTTAATTGACAAATTATTCCACATGATTGCATCTCCTCGAATGAAAAAGTTTGGCCTCAATACCTATGAATGTAGCCTTGTGCTTGAGTTTGTCATAGCCCCTGGTTAATTCCCTAATTTTTTTTTTTAAATTCATCCCCTGTAAATGAAGCGCCCTATTAAAAATAGCAATTTGTCTTAAACCACTTGTTAGACTGCTTTCTTGTGGTAAAATGGCTGTGTGGTCATCTTTGCAAAACTTCCAGTTATAATAATGATGAAAATGATGCTAATCATAATAATTAATATCATTTTTTAAAATACTTACTAATTCCCAAACACCATTCTAAGTGATTTTCATATATTTTCTTCACTCAACACAGTAACATGTCCTTATTTTGCATGGGGAAAAAACTGAAGTTCAGAAGAATAAATTATTTTTTCTCAAAGTCACACAGCTACTATTATACTAAGGATTTGAGTCATGTTTTTCTGATTCTGAAGCAAGGTCCAAGGAAGCAAATCAAGTTTTCAGTTTTCCACAGGTCTTCTCTATGAATCAAATTCTTTGTTTAGCTAAAATTTCTTAGAAATGACTTCCTCTAGACATTTTTCTCAGCAAAAGATCTTATCCACCTCCACATAAGAAAATTTGTTATAGTCAAATCCAATTATAGTACTGCAATCAATATATAGTTCTATAAGGATTTACTAGTGGAAGGGGCTCAGGTTTTGAGAAAACAACCACCACCACCTGAACCTTCACTCCAGTGCTATTATTTAGTTACAGTAGGACACTGAGAAAATTTACTTAACTTCTCTGAATTTCAACTTCAACATTGGTAAAGTGGGGCTAAAGTGACAATACCACTCAGGATTTTTACATGCTTAAATGAGAAAACTTAGTTCTTCCCTCCTAGTACCATAATTGTATATCTAAATGTCAAGGTAAACCTTTGTATGGGAAACAATGGAATATGGAGGACATTAGTCTAATTGGTGAGACAAAACCTACACCAAGTACTTCAAGATAATTAATTATAAATTAGTGTCAGTGTGGTGAAAACTTTTGCAAAATTGCCAAGGGAATTTAGGAGAAAGAAACTAGTAACTGTAAATGAGATTAATCTGTGAAGGTTTCATGGAAGAAGTACCGAAGTACCAATATGTCTTAGCAAAGGGGAGTGAAAGAGCATGAAGCAGGCAAGCAAGCAGGAAGAAAAGGAACTAGTGGCATTTGGTGAGCATTGTTGCGTGCAGAAGCCACGTACATAGTTTTTAGTTAGTTGCTTTAAGAGCAAGGTTTTGGAACAAATGTGGGTTTGAATCCTAATTCTAACACTTACTATCTGTGTGATCATAGACAAGTAACTTATCTCCTCTGAGTCTCCCTTTCTTCCCTTATAAAATAAATATCTCCTAACTTTCAAGGTTATTGTGAACATTGACTGATTGTACAATACAATACCTGACCCAATAAATGGTGGTCCTCTGAGCATCTGTTCCATTCTGTTGGATCTGGCTCATGGCTAATCTCCCACCATATTAAACTCCTCATTTTCATCCTTTAGAAGACTGGCTTGAGAGAATAGTCTTAGCTTGCTCAACCACTATTTTCAGGTTGGAGGAGAGCAAGGTAGCTGAGACTTTCACAAATGAACATAACAGACCTAGGAAAACCTGTGTCCATGAATCTTAGAGGTCTATACACCTAGAAGTCACACTGCAATTCCTTCCCAAGAATCCCCTCCCTTACCCCTAACTCAAGTCAGAGGAGTCAGCCAAGGAGTCAATGATCACCTCAGGTGATGGAAGAGAGCCACTGGAGCGGAACTGACCTGGATTGGACACGTTTGCCATATCCTGCTGCCATGTGCTCTAACTTGCTCACCCTCAGCCCTCCAAGCTGGTCTCCTGTACAGCTACTTATGAAACAAACCCACAGGCATGAATGTTCTCATAGTCCAGAGAAACTTTGCAGAGAAACAAGACCAACTTTCTGCTAATGGGACAGTTAGTAGTATTTTTTTTTCTCCCTATAAGGCATAGAAACATGCAAACATTTTTCTAGGACAGAGACTAGAAATATCTTTGACCTTGTCTGTCACCAACAGGGTTGATAGCCCTATATCATAAGTTGAGGCAGGAGGAGAGAAATGGGGGGGATAAAGGAAAGACAAAACAACAGAGGCAGTAAAGGAAGGGGGGAAAAATCACTCCTTAGACTGATACTCAAAGCCTTCCTTCCCACTAACTCTAAGCAGGCTTTTTTTTTTCTTTTCTCCTAGTCACCCAAGGTCATGAGTAGAGTTGACCTTGTTTCTAGAGGGAGCAAGCAGCCACCTGCAGGGTATGAATTGCGACACTCTGGGAAAGGCCCCCCACAGGCACTGCAAAGCTGCCAGAAATTCCCACCATTAGTCATGCCTATGAGTTACAGAATTGAAATATCTATTAAATTGCAAATATGTTAGCTGTAAAGGGAAACATTTTGGGCCATTATTGGTCAGGAATTCTTTATCTCTTTGAGGAACTAGATTAGACCCAGGATCTGATGAGATGGGCTACAGAAAAGACAGGACACTAGGACATTTAAAAGAGTCAGAGAAGGGTCAAAGATGTCATTCACAGTGGGCTGGGTATGCAAGGAAAGGCCAGGGTCACCCAAGAAGGGAGAGGGAGTCCTAGAAGGAAAGGCAAAGGAGCTGCTACCAGCCGGTTTTGGTCACGAGATTTTTGCACCTGCGACTGTGCAAAAGAACAGTCAATTATGAAATGCACAGTCAGTCATGTGAATGTTTCCTTAATGTGGCCAAGAATTATTGACTGCTGAGGGCTTTCCTCATTAAATCACATGAAAGGTATAAACAAGATACATTCTCACATGATAATCAGGACACAGACACTCAGATCATGTTAACTGGTTGCTCAGAACATGAAGGAGAGAGAACATATGCTAATGATTTTTTCCCCTCACTGCTTCACATTGCATTGCTTTGGGGCAGTTTAAAGGTGGGTGCTTTATCCCCAGGGCTTTTCATTTATCTGTAATATTTGAGACCAACTTGCTTCATCATTTAAATTGTTCTTCTCTGTAAGGTGATAAATTCGCCAAGACCCCTCCTGTAGTATTACATTCATAAATTGCGCCCTTCACTCTCTGCTTGGATTGACCAATCTGTTGGGTGGTGTGATTAGGATGGCTTCTGAGTGCTGTTCTCAGTTTGTCTATTAACTGCTCTCAGGCCACTTATGGGTTTTTTTGTTTGTTTGTTTTTGTTTTTGTTTTTTTTCCCCTGCTCACTGCTGGGGGTGGAAGTAGTGGAGGAAAGTCTGAGTCAGCCACACAGTCATTCACTTGTTTCAAAGTGCTATTGACCCAAACTCTTTAAGGAAAGGCCACAAAAAGACAATTTCCAAACTGAATTCAGCATATAGGCATGTTTTACTTAGTCCACACAATGATGAACAAACCACAGATCTCCACATAAAAATCCAGACTTCTACAATCTCTTCAAAAATTAGAGGACCTAATAGTAATGGATCCTTAAGTTCACATGATGACAGCTAGGGCTGAGTGAATGCTGCTAGTGTTCTCCAGCTTGCCTCTCCATGTTACTTACACACCCATTCAGGTACATGACTCACCTGGCTTCTAGAAGCATTTGACTATTGATTAGGGCATCACCCTTTTGCTGGTTTAGATTCAGTCATCAGCAGTAAATGCTTTTCCTTTTATAGAAGGAATAGGATCACAGCTATTTCTTCTTTAAGCCAAAACCATGGGTTAGCAAATGAACATTTTATATACCAGGTTATTTCAGGGATCCATAGACCTGAGCTCTGAAGTCTCCAATTTTGGAGTCTTTCTGGGGATATATCTCCTCTTTTTCTGGCCCAGAACCTAGGATTAAGGGACTAAGGACAGAGTAATAATGGGATATGATTTAAAAAAAAAAACAGTATATTAGTAATAAGAAGATGGGGGTTCTAGTCAGAGCCATGTCATTCACCAGGTGCCACCCCAGGGCAAATGGTTTAAACTCTGAGCCATAGTTTAGTCTAGTGGGGGTGGATTATGTTATGTGATCATACAAGCTTAGGAAATGTCCTAAACTATTATATCTCATCCTCCTTTCAGTAATACATATTAGAATATGATATACACTAAGATGCCCTGAAATGCCTTGCAAAAAGGAGACCTGTTTGACCTGGCAGATAAACACATTGCTACAGAACCTTTCTCTACCCCCCTCCTCTCCTTTCCTTCCTCTCTTCCAGAAATAACTATTAACAGTTCTTAGAATTGGAAAAGTTTAGAAACTGTTTGAAACACTATTTGTTCTAATGAAAAGAATAAAAAAATTCTCAGGTTCCAAAGGGAACATAATTCTGTCTCCACCTGTCTGATTTCAGAATCACATTAAGAAACCTGAATCCTATGTTCCTTGTTGCACAGAGTAGGCACCGTCTTATGTGTTGACTCCTCTTTACCAATTGAATCAACATCGTTTAACTAGACTGTTCTCCATTGCTTCACTTCTGTTAGCTTAAAATAATTATGATAACTGCTATGAACCTTACTGGAATCCATTTTTTTCTCAATATGGATTTTCATATTAATAGTGCCATTTGACACCAAAATATGAAGCTTGGCAAATTTCATCTTCTGTACATTCTTGCTTTTCTTGGAAACTTACTTTTTCTTTTTTCCTGTTCCCTGGCACCATCCTAAGTTTAAATTTAATTCTGTGTCCCATTCTTATTGATCTACTCTAAGGTACTCACTGAGATCTATAAGGACTAGGCTCCAAAATGTCAAGTGCATCCTTTTTAGTGGTATCTAAATTCGAACAGGAAATTTTGAATAGCTAATGTCTAGAAAGGAAATTATAGTGGAATATGAACATTATGATCAATATTTTGATATATTTTTCAATGTATGTAATATATATATGGTGATATATGGTTTGTTCTTGGTGGTGGTTAAAAAGTTATATTTGAGAGTCAGAAAGACCTAGATTCATATCCATGCTCTGTCAATTACAAAATATGGGACCGAAGGCACATCACTTCACCTAAGTTTTCTTCCTCAATAAAATGGGGACAGTAATAGTATCTACCCTCATATGGTTGTTCTGAAGATTAAATGAAAAAATGAATGAAAACCACTAAGTATAATATCTGCCACAAAGTGAGCTCTCAATAGATATTAGATCTCTGGGTCCCCCTATTATGATTATCATGTAGTTGTTGGCTTACAGATCACTTCTCCTATTATACTATCATTACTCAGTCAGAATCTCCATTCTGTTTCTTCCCCCAACTCTCCACCAAATCTCGGCATTCCCCTGTTTCTCCTAAACCCACCTTCACCCCAATATCTCAGCATTAACAGTAGAGTCATAAATAAATAGCCAGGGCCAACAAAAGCCTAATTTCAAACCTGATGTGAAATTGCTCCCTCTGTGTGTAAATAGCAGCCATTCTCTACACCAGAGGAAGGTTATTCTAATAAACTATGCAGTCTCAAGGACACCCACAACAATGCACTACAGTTAGTTATAACTTGGCAAAGTGAAATTAAAATCACTTACTGAAGCCATGCATTTGAACATCTTCACCAAAAACTGATCCCAATTTCTACTCTGTAATTTTACCAAGCTTTGTGTATCCAAATTGTGTGCTACCATTGCTTAATAGTAACCTAGCAGCAAATCCTTGAAATATATCCATAGAAGAAACTTCTCTTTCTAGCCACAGCATTTAGACACAAATGGATTAAAAGATTATCCTAACATATGAAGAACCCCAAATCTGGAACTCTAGAGCTGTTTATAATAATCAGGAGGACTGGTATTATTTGCATAGTCACCAAAGAACAGGTTGGTGGGTTTTTTTTTTCCTAAGTAGCCAAGTGCATTTCTAAAAGGCTGAATAAAATCATGCATTTGTAAATGATTTGTCAGGTGAACGGTGAATTATCTTCCAAATACAGTTAATTAGCGCTGGTTTCCTGCTGGTGTTCATTTTGGGAAGCCCCTATAATTTATATCTGCCTTTGACCTTCTCAAGGCAGACATTCTCCTCTAATCCCAGGAGACCCTATTACCTTATCTTTCCTGTCCTCTCCCACTCCTCGTCTTCTTCCATTATCACCTGTTCTACATTCTCACTATCATATAATCAACACTCCCTTCTCTTCTTACCACTTCAACTAGCCATCTGCACAAAATTCAATGTGAGAATAAAGGGAAAATATCTCTAAAATAACAAACAGCTACCTAAAATGTGCTGTGGGAAATAAAATTGTTAGCTGTTGGTGTCTTTGACAAATGACCTAAACACACTAATGTACATGTCTATTTGTTGTTATACCCTTCCCTATTCATCTGTACCCTCAGAATAAATAAAAGGAAATGTCCACGACATCACAAAAGTCTGAAATAACTTATATACTAAAAGTGTTCCAGAAAAGTTGCATTTAAATCAAATCCTATTTTAATGCGGCAGGAAAGCTGGCTATTTAAAGAAATCTTATGATGAATTCTTTTATATGGAAAAAATCATTTCATAAAACCAATGATTACCTTCTAATTCATCAGTCTTGAATATCTGGATCTTTTTGTAACTGATCTATTTAAAACAAGTAGCACCTATACACTTAAAAAAAAAACTTGCTTTACTGAAGAAGTATTTCTCAGACTTATAAATTTTAAAAAACAGAAAAAACCTCTTAAAATTTTGATAAACTTTTATATTTTGCATACTTACAATATATAATTTTAAAGAATCACACTCTACATAATTTTGCAATTAGCCAATCCTATTATTTTATATTGAAATTCCTATTCCATACCTGCATATTGACAAACTGAAAACAAGTATGAGGGGGTTATGTTTTAAATAATCCCAGCCTTATATTTTGAATTATGAGAAGATAAACTGTTTAATCGCTTTGTAATACTGACACAAATCACAATATAACTTATATAAAAGTACAAATTAGGGGCAACTGGGTGGCTCAAGTCAGTTAAAAATCTGCCTTATGCTTAGGTCACAATACCAGGATCCTGGCATGGAGCCATACATCAGGCTCCCTGCTTGGAGGGGAGCCTGCTTCTCCCTCTGCCCCTCTCCCTGCTCATGTTTTCCCTCCCTTTATCTCTCAAATAAATAAATAAAACCTCTAAAAAAGTACAAATTAAAAATAAATCTCCACAAAACAACCTCTTGAACTGGTATACCAAGAGACCATTTTGTTTCTACATCAAACATAACATTTGAAGTATGTTAATAAATACATAAACTTGGTATCTTCTTATCAGAATAATGACCACTGACCCAAGGATAATTCTGAATTATTTTTTCTCCAGCATGCGATACATATTCAGTATATTTTTACTCAAATTGTAAATGAGAAATTACTGTTTCAGTGGCTGAGGCTGCTTTATCCCCACATTCCCTTAACAGATTTCCTTTGGTGACCAAGGATTTATAGTTTCATGACAGCTCTTAGGAAGTTAGGTAAAACAATTTGGGGCCTATGAAAATGAGTTTGGTGTGTGTGTATATGAACTAACATGCCCACATGAAAATCAAACCTGTGATTGACTTCTTAACATTATTTCTCAGCTACTATTTCTCCAAACATAATCCTTAGAAGGCATACAACAGAATCACCTGGAAAAAAAGGCAAGTTCCCATTGTTACTGATGTATTGAATTCGAATCTTGAGGAAAGAGATGGAACTTGTATTTAAAGAACCTCATCTTCATCCTACCTGTGTTCTTCCACATGATTCTGATGTGCATTAAAGTTTGAAAATCTCTGGGAAGTAGAGTTGAAGCGAAATTTTAAATGTATAGTTCAACTACGCAAAAAGTTTAGGGAAAGTGAATTAACTCACACCTTATAAAATGCCCAAAAGTAGTAGCTCTAGCTCTGTTTTTCCAGAATCTAAAAAGAAACTAAAAAAAAGTAAATGTACTGTCACCACAACCCATCAGATGGGAGCATAAAAAAGGTTTGGTGTTAACTTTATTCTGGTCCAACTTAAACCCAAGCCAACCATTATAATGTTACAAATTTTAGTAAATAATTCCTAATGGAGGTGTTCTACAAACGGCTGATAAGGATTGTGTGACTGTGATCAAACTGATGATACTGGAAGGATTTGTGCATGGTCAGGTCACTTATTAATGATGTATAACTTCCTGATTGACTCTTCTCCTTGAATGAGACAGGAAGTCCAGTTCACATTGAGAAAATCAGAAATCAACCAAAAGCTGATCTTTCCTATATAATTTGGCCCAACAGAGTAGTTATTGTGAAAGCTCATACAGGAAAAGACGTGCAATACTAATTAAAAGAATAATTCAAACCTCCACAGAAGTTACTCTACAAATTCAGACTAAGTAGAACTGTCATATATTAGGATAGAAAATGAACTAAAGTATACGTACATACATCAACACGGAGCCTGACAGGTCTCAATCTTACAACCCTGAGATCATGACCTGAGCTGAAACCAAGAGTTGGACTCTTAACCAACTGTGCCATCCAGGTGCCCCCTGATAAAATATTTTTTTATTCCTTGTGCTAACATTCAGAATTTTGAAAAAGACAAAACAAACTGCTGACTCTTAGTGATCAAAAACTTAATTAAATGAGTTACACCAATGAACTTACTCAGAAAATGTCATTATTAGTATACTGATTTTAATACTACCCCAAAAAGGTAAGATGAACATATGCAAAAATAACATAGAAGGAAATCTGTATTTCTAACATTTGTGTGAATATGCTATAATTAACCAACTAGTTGATGTCAATATTACATAGTTAAACTGGTAATGCCCAAGAGCATCAGTCTTAAGTTAATCAATGTAATCATAATTATGATTGTCTGGATAATGTCAAATTTTACTATGGCTCAGATTTTATCTACAATAAAAATGTGTGTATGAATACTTACACACACACACATACATCTAAAACATAGATAAGAAGAAAAAAATTAGGCAAGGTTTTCTCAGGAACAATAGCAGGTAGACTTTTGTCATGAAATTTCTCGGGTCCATCATACCCATCATCAGGGATAACATTTATGGTATTAGGTTCTGTCATGTCACTGAAAACTATTCTCTAACATTCTCCACCAGATCAGAATATCCTGAGTTTCTCTCCTTCATTTGGTATGAGTAGAATTACTAGTTTATATTTTACTTGTACTTCAGATTTAAAATATACATATAGGGGCACCTGGGTGGCTCAGTGGGTTAAAGCCTCTGCCTTCAGCTCAGGTCATGATCCCAGGGTCCTGGGATAGAGCCCCACATCAGGCTCTCTGCTCAGCGGGAAGCCTGCTTCCTCCTATCTCTCTGCCTACCTCTCTGCCTACTTGTGATCTCTGTCAAATAAATAAATAACTAAAATCTTTTTAAAAATACACATATACATACTATTTGTTGGGATTTTTTCCATTTAAGAATCACTAGAAGCACACAATAACATCAGTCATTTATGAGCAGTTTCGTATAAATGATATTCTGGATGCAGTCCAAGAGGGTATCATTCCAAAAGCCCAGTAGAATCTCATTCTGAGGCAGGCATTACCTACAAGGAGATTCTACATATCAACATTCTAAAGTGGTTCCAGTATATCTTTTCTGAGATGCTTAGTAACAATGATATCTTGAAGAGTTAAAAACACATCATAAAGGCAGAGAAGAGATATGCAGCAATTGGCCTCATGTTCCCTAAATCAATTGTCCATATTCCACATACAGTTTATCAGTATAACTTAATAACAGTGAGCTTTCAAACCATCTGATTTGCAGCCAATCCTAAATTCACTGTAAGTTTGCTGTTTGTTTTGGAAATTCTTTCTTCCCATAGCAAATTATTATTTATTTTTATGTTATATTAATCACCATACAGTATATCATTAGTTTTTGATGTAGTGTTCCAAGATTCATTGTTTGCATATAACACCCAGTGCTCCATGAAATCTATGCCCTCCTCAATCCCCATGACCAGGCTCACTTATCCTCCCATGCTCCTCCCTTCCAAAACCCTCCATTTGTTTCCAAATTTCATTTGCAATAATTTGGTAGAACCAATTCTTACCTGTAACTTTCAATTCAGTTGTTCGTCTTACAAGTTTTCCTTCATACTTAAGTTCACAAGTGTAATTTCCTCCATCTTCTTCTTGAACTTCTTGGATTAGAAGAGCATTTCCCTTCTGTATTATTATACTTCTCCACATTTTGGGCTTACATTCCTGCAGAGAAAATATTTGTGAATAAACAAAAAAATTTAAAATCTCATCAAGTCTTAGTACTGACAAGTTAGTACTTTCACTTTCTTGTGCTCTTCTCTTTACTTTTCAAAATATATAACTAGAGTTAAGTCAATGACCATAAAAAAATCACAACAGCATCTTAATGTGTCCAATTTAAATATCACAACTATCAACCCAATAGCTACCTTAAAAGACTGATCCCAAGTGCAGAAAGTCTTTGGAGATATTCTGCAAAAATGGAAAAGCATACAAACTCCCCAATATGCAAAAAGGATATAGAAAAACCTTAAAAGTTGCTAAATATCATTATAAAGTCCTGTATTTTTTTCTATTTGACAGGGATTTTCCTAAGGGTCCTAAAAGAATAGTGTTCATTTAGTAACAAAGCATACTACAAGGGAGTCTGAGGCATTATTAAAAATTCATAATAAGCTTTTACATTGGCAATATAGTCTAAAATAATTTTATTAACTACTTTCTTATAGTTAAAGACTGATGCTAATATTCCAGAATCTCCCTTTCCATAATCAAGAGATCCATCTAGGTGGGTGGGGGTGAGAGCAAGGGTCAAGAAAATTAGGCTTAAGCAGTTCTTTAGAGACATAGCTGGGTAAAATAAGGACACATTTTGTTCTAGTAATAAAAAGGAGAAATTATCTGCTCATTTTCTGAGTTCAGTGACACATGACCAGAGAATAAGATCTGGGTTTGGAAGACAATTTTTCTACACGCCTGATGGGAACATGAGGGAGTCTTGCTACTACGATTGGACTTCTCTAGAAAGGAATATTTAACAATTCTCCATAGAGTGACATAGCAATACGACATAGCAATAACCAAGTATGTGAAAATATTCAGCCAAGTGGCTTTGCCTTTTGGGAATTTTCTCAGACTACTTTTTAGATATGGTTCCAGTTTGTCTACCACTCATCTCAAATGTTCAACCAAACTGTGGCCAAAAGCTATACAACCATCAAGAGGAGGTGTAGGGGACAACTGTGAGGGAGTGCTGAATAGTCAAGGCAAAAATATTTTATCATCTAAATTTTGAATCTGTCAGTTAAGACAATGAAAAAATGATTGTGAGGCCAATGATGTAAATAATTGTTAAGAGAAATTTTCTCTTTTCCCACTATGGTATATACAACATCTCTTCCACCCCTTCTCTTCCTCACCCCCACTCCTGCCCTCCACAAATACATCCTAAACATTCACATAAAGGTAGAATCAGTGTTGACTCTCAACCCCAGCTCTACATACTTGTGTGCATGTATGCACATGTGTGTGTGTGTGTGTATGTAAAATGATTTAATCGAATGAGTATCCATATAATGGTTTCTTACTGTAACAGATTTTTTTCTTTTATGATAGCAGGAGTTTTGACAATAAAACACAAGAACTGGCACTTAAATTCACAGGTATAATATTTAAGAGATATGTTTGCTTTATGTCCAGTACAACTATCCACACACATTGTCAGAGAGTAAATAAAAGTAATACTATCTAGGGCATCTAGATATAAGTCTGCTTCACTCCCTAGGGTCTTTCCAAAGAACAGTTAAGGGTCTGTCTGAAATTATATTACATACCATGTCTGGCAAGTTTTATCACCTATATGAGATTTGCTTCTGAGTTAACCCTTGGGATATAAGGTTTCTGGGAAAATGAAGAAGAAAGTCTGATCAACAACAAAAAAAAAATGGTCCAGCTGCCACTATCGTCATACAATAATAATCCACAATTATTTTCGCATTGCTTCGAACTCCAATAGCCTCAGATTTCTAAAGAATCATTCTGAAGGTTATTAAACAAAAATATGGTCCCTCTGGGCATTTTGAGAGGAAAGGAAAATGAAAACTGAGCTGCTTCACTTTCACATAGCAGTGGTGGGGGTGGGAAAATGAGCCCACACACTCATTGTATTCAAAGACAAATGACTTCGTTTTCTAATGTCATTTTGGGGGAAAGTCCATCTGCAATTAGCTCTAACCATTTTCATTTTACCTGCACACTGCTTTAATTTCTTTTTTCCCTAGGAAGTAAAATCTAAAGAGTGTTTAAGAGTTAGAAAATAACCCCTGCTGAAGAACAGCCTGGAATCTTTGCACATTCTTTGAGCTAGATTGAGATAGTCCCAACTGCCTTCCAAGTTGCCATCTAGCCTTATAAAAGATTATTTGTACCTAATAGAGTTTTGTGGATTTTTTTAAAACTGTAGCATAGGAAAATGTTATTGTCAGGTCATCTCCACCCTTCTAGAGACAATGTAGTATAGATGAAAAGGTAAACTGTAGTCACAGCAAGACAGCTCTAAGTCAAAATCTGGGGTTCACCCAAGTTCTGTTATCTTGGTCAAATTTGCTTAAGTTCTTTAGGTATCAGTTTCTTACTCTACATATGAAGATAACATATACTACCATGTGAGCAGCCAGAGCACAGAGGCTTACAGAGTTTATTCATTACACTCTTGTTGGGCAGCACTATATATGGTGGTCTTCAGCACAGAAAATGCTTTCTATCCCTAAACTTTCACAATCTTGGATTATGTCTCTTCCAAACCCCCAGCTCTCTTTGGTGAAAACTGGTGCTAATGGACTAATCAGATGAAAACAAATCTTCACTAATTGGTTAACCATCCACAGGAACATAATACTTTAATCCACTGAAAATGTATAGCTCTTAAGAGGCCACTCCAACACTAATCCTAGCAGGTGGGTAGAGGAACTCTATTTTATTCAGAAGAGGCTTATAGATGACCATCATACATCAAGCAACCCATCCTTTACAAAATTATTTCATTGGCTATCCTTCACATACCTGGGTACCTATAACAAATCTCCAAAGTCTTCCAGCCTTTTTACTCCACTGTTTACAGCATCTCTCCCTTAAATTGCTAGCTTCTAGGTTTACTACTGTCATTGCTTCTCTCGTGTCCCCAATCTCCCTATGACCTTTCTCCCAGTGAACAAGCATCATTGCCATACCTCATTGCTCCATATCCATTTAATTTAATCTTTGACAGCCTGTTAGGCAAAGAAATTTGAAACATGTAAATCAAATCTAAAGATGGTTGTTTATCTGAGGTGAGGAAAAACCTTCAAAGCCTCAAATATGAGCAGGTCCCTTATATTTGTACTTTGGGACCATTAAAATAAACTTCATCAGCTTGAAGGTTTTGCTGAAGGCCAGTCTTGCAGAGGTACCTAAGTTCAAAAAACAGCTCCAGTTCATGTCCTAACTGATCCCTTATAGAGCCGTTTGTTGTACAACCTCCTTGTTCAATCAAAATAATGTCAATCCTTAAAGCCCAGCTTCCTTCCCTCTCTGTCAGCCTTCCTGAGTGGCACTTGTCACTTGCCAGTATTTACTAAGTTGGGAGCCTAGAAGGTTCAATAGGAACACCTGTTGGCCAAGTTTCTTAAAGTAACATGTTGCTAGCCACATTTGGATGTTGGAATTTCCACCCTGAAACAGTCACCACCATATTCACAGTACATTTCTGAGATATCATCATCATACAAACAGGTATTTTTTAATCAGTTTGATTTGTTGGTCTGGTTATTTCAGTGGTTTCAGAGCACAGGACTCATTTATCATGGCAAATATACCAGGAAGATTTATTTAAATATTTATTCTGATTCTGAAGTTCAGACACAAAGTAGTTGGATAACCATAAACCAATCATGTAATCTCTGGTCCCCAAGTTACTTTTGTTCAAATACCTAATATTCATGCACTCTGACCCAATTTCTCTCCTTTCCCCTGGAGACTGGACTATTTCATAGAGTATCTAGGCATCTACCTAACAATCCGTAGTGAACTTGAACTTTCTTTAATTTAAAGATAGAAGACATAGGAGCACAATTGTAAATTAGGTATCAACTTTGCCTTTTCATCCCTACCCATACTCCAAATTCACAGGATAACAAATTTGACAAAGTCTTTCCCCTCCCTAGCTCTATTTCTCTTTCTCTCTTCATAGTCCTAATGTTAAAGTTGGTACCCCACAGTGGTTAAAGTGTATGTTCCAGACTCAAATACTTGGGTTGAAATCCTAAGTTGTACATTCTTAAACATGCCAGCTCACTGATCTAAACCTTAGTTTTTCAACTATTGAAAAAAGTGGTGATAATATTTACCAATACAGCCAATTATAAGGATTTAAAGAGGTAATGTATGTAGGTGCTCGGTAATATAGAGAATCACATGCTAAAAACAATAAATATTAACTACCATACTATTATTATTATCACTCTCATTACTCTGCTTTCAGATTATATACATGTCTATTATGACATGTTAATGTCTCTCAGGAATTAATGTGATTCACATTTCTACAGGGGTCTGAGACAATCCAAAACACAGTCCAATGTTATAACTCATTTTTAAAAAGATTTCATTTATTTATTTATTTTAGAGAGAGAGAGAGATAATGCATTGAGAGCAGGAGGAGGGACAGAGGGACAGGAAGGGAAAGGAAGAAAATCTCAAGCAGACTCTGTGAGGAGCACAGAGCCTAGCACAAGGTTTGATTCCGTGACCCCAAGATCATGACCTAAGCCAAAACCAAGAGTCAGATGCTTAACCAACTGAGCCACCCCAGCAACCCCCCACGTTATAATTCTAATGCAGGTGTTGACTTCCAGTTTCTGATTCAACATGCAAAAGTTTGGAAGTTGTCACTACCATCTGTACAACAAGGAAAAATCTGAACAAACTGAAAATCAACAACTCTTCTTATATTCATCAGATATTTATGATGACAGTGAAAACCACTACCCCAAAAACCACAGAGACAGGTGATACAGAGAATCACAACTTACTGTGAGCTGAAGCAAACACAGGAGCCAGCAACTAGCAGGAGCACTTAAGGATAACTTACTAATTTCTGAAGACTATGAACTAGCTTTATATATAAAAACCCCTGGGGGGCCCAATCTTTTGAAGAGCACTTTTTGAATGTTTACCTCCAGGAGCCCCACCAGGTTTTCAGCATGGAAACTAGGGAAAAATCCCCTTAAGCTCCCAGCAAAGGAAGGAAAAAGTAAACATTATGAAATATACCTGAAGAGTCCTATTCTACTTAACAACCTGTCCTCAAAGTATATGGGAAAAGGGAAATATCTAATGGCATCCCTTCTAGTCTTTGAAGTGGAGGAAGAAAAATAGCACCAGCTCCCTCTATCCTTCCTGTCTCATCTAATGGAGGTGGGAAAGAAGCTGAGAAGCACTTGTGATGGTCATAGCCCAGGGACAAGACTCACTAAAAGACTGAAATCTAATCATAAGATTACAGATTGCTTTCCCTTACCCTACACTTTAACAAAACATCAATAGGGCTCCTGTATAACAATAGGATATTATAGCAAAAATAACTGCACAATTTAGGCCTTATTTAAGAAGTCTCTAGGGAAAACCAAAGATAACAGGAGAGTGGAAATCAAGGACACCAGAGAGAATTTTAGCCTCTAATATCTATGGCTCTAGCAAGCAGTAAACACAGCCTAACTCTTAGCCAGATAAATGTAAAAATCTCATATTAAAGACCTATTACCTCAGTTTCTTTTACTTAGTACATTATGCTTGGCTTTTGACAATAATTTACATGGTATACTAAGAGACAAACAAAACAAAATAAAAACCACCATTTGAAGAGAGAGAACAAGCATTAGGACCAGACTCAGGTATGGTAGAAAATTTGGAATTATCAGTCAGGGAATTTAAAATAAATATTATTAATATGTTAATGGAGCTAATGGCAAGGGTGGAAAATATGTAAGAACAGAAGATAGATGGAAACTCTTTAAAAAAATAAAAGGAAATACTACAAATAAAAACACTATAACAGAAATAAAGAATGCCTTTCATAGGCACTTTAGTAAACTGGGCATGGCCAAGAAAAAAAAATCAGTGAGTTTGAAGATATGTCAATAAAAACTTCCCAAACTGACAAGCAAAAATAAAAAGAATTTTTAAAAAGAATATCTAAGAACTATGGAAGAAATACAAAAAGTATAACATAAGTGTAATAAGAATACACAAAAGAGAAGAAGAGGAGAAAGATGTGGAAGAAACATCTGAAGTAATTCTAACCCTGGATCATCCAAGATTACAGCAGACTGAGCATGGACAAAGAGGTCTGGTGTACATGTAGGCCACTATTAATATCTGAGTTGAGTTTTAAACAATATATAAAAGTTAGGTAAGACATACTGGATAGAGAGAACAACATGTGATGCTCAGATGAGAAATAACATGAAGTAAACAAAAATATTCTGAATACTTTTATTGTTGAGAGTAACAAAGAGTAGGCTGAGACCAAATACTAAAAAGCCCACAGAGGGGGGAAACCAAGATGGCAGAGAAGTAACAGGATGAGACTACATCAGGTAGCAGAAGATCAGCTAGATAGCTTATTAAACCATTCTGAACACCTACAAATCCAACAGGAGATTGAAGAGAAGAAGAGCAGCAATTCTAGAAACAGAAAATTGACCTGCGGAGAAGTGAATCCAAAGCGATGGGAAGATAGACCACGCAGGGAGGGGCTGGCTCCTGGCAAGTGGCGGAGCAATGGAGCACAAAATCAGAGCTTTTAAAAGTCTGCTCCACTGGGGGACATTGTTCCAGAGGCTAAACAGGGGTGAAGCCCACCCGGGGACAGAGTGGTCTCAGGTCCCATGGGTTCACAGAAGGATTGGGGTGTCTGAGTGTTGCAAAGCTCACAGGTATTAGAGCAGGGAAGCAGGCTACAGAGATGGAGCTGAGGAGTGAGCTCTCAACTCGGGGTTACCTTATCGTGATCCATAGCACAGGTCACTACTTTATGAGTGGGGACCCCACAGAACCCAGTGAGACTCCCCTGGAAGAGTTCAGGGATATGTGGGGTTCAGAGACTCCAGGCGGGGCTGTGTGCCAGAGACAGACATGCTTGGTCATAGGCTGGGTGAGGTCAGAGCGCAGCCGGAGGCCAGGGAGACAGGAGTAATTGAGCACTTATCTCCGAGGGCCCATTGAGGAGTAGGGGCCCCGAGCTCTTGGCTCCTCCAGGCCAGGAATTGGGAGGCTGCCATTTTCATTCCCATCCTCTGGAACTCTATGGAAAGTTTTCATGGAACAAAAGCTCCCAAAAGCGAACCTGAGTGGATTTCTTACCCCTGGTCCCTGGTAAGAGCGGTACAATTCCATCTGGAGCAGACACTTGAGAATCACTACAACAGGCCCCTCCCCAAGAAGATCAGCAAGAAATCCAGCATGAACAAGTTTACTTACCAAGGAGACAGCGGAATTCCAGAGTAGGAAAAAGCAAAGCATGGAATTCATGGCTTTCTCCCCATGGTTCTTTAGACTTGCAAAGTTAATTAATTTTTTTTTATTTTTTTCTACTGCTAATTTTTTTAACTTTTAGCCTTTCCTCCTTTAACTTTTTTAAACTAGTTTAACTTAACAATACCTTTCAAAAAATATTTTTTGAATCTTCATTATTATAGTCACATTTTATCCTTCATTGTATCTAACTTTACTTTTTGTATACACATAGGGTTTTTTCTTCTAAAAAAATTTGGGATACAGGGGGACAAGATGGCGGGGAACTAGGAGGAGGTGCCGTTTCAACCTGTACCCTAAAGTGAGCTGATTACCTACAAAGGAACTCCGATCACCCATGAAATCAGCCTGAGATCAGAATTGTACACATCTGGATCTCTACGGGAGCAGAAGATTCAAGTGGGCAGGTAAAGCGGAGTGGGAACGTCGGACTGGTATTGGATCATAAACAAAAGAGGGAGGGAGCCACCAGAAGCGACCCATTGGAAAGTAATACCCCAATACGAGAGTCTCCTGCATCTGGGGACCAGCATTAACTTGAAGTCTGGTAGAAAACACTCAAAAAGAGCAAAGGATCATGGGGAGAAATTGTGGGAATTGGAATGGTTAGGGACAGGGGCTTAAGTCCCCCACCGAGAACAGACACCCCTGGCGCTGAGCCAGAGAGAGTGCGGCAGAGAAACCAGGTCTTGGTCCCTGAGCCTCGAGGAGACCTCCTAAGGGCGTTTGGCATGCGGGAGGGGCTGGGACACTCGCGCGCAGCAGAAACAGCCTTTTTGCAGCCCCCATGCATGCTACGCGCTATCAGAGCCTGAGACACGCTCCACACCCTCCCCTGAGAGAGGTGCACAGAAGTGCCAGCCCGGCGCTCTCAGACACGGAAAGTCTGAGCGCTCCCAGCCCTGGCCAGCGAGAAAATCTCAGTGTGAGATCGCTGCTTGGAACCTCTCTGGCAGTCTGGAGCTGCCCAAACAGCCACCGCTATTGTGGTTTTGCTACAAGCAGGAGTTCCTGTGTCCCCAGAGACTGCAGCTGAGAACCTGCTCTGCCAGCAGCCAGGGGGGAGCTTGTGTGTTCTGCAGCACCAAGAGGGGAACGGACTGGGGCTTCTCTCTGGGAGGGAGGTCTGGGTGAAGTTTGCTTTCCTCTAAACCTCCAAGAACCATCGGGAGCTGCCAAGAGGAGAGAAAACAAATGAACAGACATAAAAACCTCCAGAGAACAAAAGCCTGAAGGGCCGGTTTCCTCAGAGCCCACCCCCTTGATGGGGGCTGGAGGACTTAACTCAAGAAACACTGCCTGAAAACCCACGCAGCAGGCCCCTCCCAAAGAAAGCCAACTGGGAGAAAAAAAAAAAAAAAACAAGAAGAGAACAATCACTACTACTTCACAGATACAACATTTAATTTTTAATTCATTCCCACTATTCTGGATCATTTTTTAATTTTTTTATATTTTTTATATGGATATTTTTTAGCCTATTTACCATCACAGTGAGATGTCCAGTACATCAAATTCCATAATAACCTTTTAACCTGAACTTTTTGATACATATACCCACGTTTTTCTTTTGCTTTTCTGTTTTTTCAAATTTTACTTTAGTTTAGTTTAGATCATTCTTTTCTTTATTTTTACTTGTTAATATTCATATCGAGTTAAACTTCAAGGTAATCCCCTTTCCCCAATCAATGCTACCCCGAGAGGTAAACCAATTTATAATCCCCGGTTATCTTAGGAAAGTTGTGTCCTTTAAAAAAGATATCAAGATACATCCAGAAAGAATCGAAATAACCTTCCTCGCCCACACTGAGAATTTATAACCACTCTCCCATCTTTTTCTTCTGCCAGTATTTCTGTGTATTTGTGTTTGTCCTGGTAGTATATAAATCTTAAACTTGGGGTTCTTTGTGACGAGGTTCTTTTTTTGTTTGCTTGTTTGTTTGTTTTGCTTCTACATATATATGTATATTTTTTTTCTTCTCTTGTCATATACTTTTAACAGTCTTTTGTTTGTCTGTTTTTGTTTGTATACGTCACAAACCTTACCTTGGGGGCCATTTAGACTGAGCCTTCTCTTTTATCCTTCGTTCTTTTTCCTGTCTCTTTCTCTCTCTCTTTTTCTTCTTTCCCTCTTTCTTTTTTTCTTTGGTTTGGGTGGGGACTCTTGATTGCTCAGAAGCATTCCAGGGTGCACCTCGATTGCACCATGGTCAATACATCCAGCTACATCCGTTCAGCTATCTCTCGCCAAAATGACTATGAGGAGGAATGCCCAGCAGAAGAAAAATTCAGAGGATGGGCCCTCTGCAACAGAGCTAATGGCTACCAATATAGACATTTGTCGGAAAGGGAATTCAGGCTAATAATTATCCAGGCAATAGACAGGTTGGAGAAAGCCATGACCAAACGGATTTGATTAGGGCAGAACTGAAAGCCACCAGGGATTATGTTCACAAGGCTCTCAATGAGTTCCAATCTAATCTAAATTCCCTAAAAGCTAGGGTAACTGAGACAGAAGATAGAATTAGTGATCTGGAGGACAAACAGATAGAGAGAAAGGATCAGGAGGAAGCCTGGAACAAACAGCTTAGAAGCCATGGAAACAGAATCAGGGAAATAAATGATGCCATGAAATGTTCCAACGTCAGAATTATTGGAATCCCTGAAGGGGAGGAGAAAGTAAGAAGTCTAGAAGATATAGTGGAAGACGTTCTTCATGAAAATTATCTGAATCTCACATATGGAACCAGCGTTCATGTACTAGAGGCAGAACGGTCCCCCCCCAAGATTTTAGATTCTCAAAACACCTCGAGACACCTGATAGTAAGAAAGAGGAATTATAATTCTAGAGAAACTCTCTTGAAGGCAGCTAGGACAAAGAAGCTCCTTACGTACAGAGGAAAGCCCATCAGAATAACATAAGACCTGTCCCCAGCAACCTGGCAAGCCAAAAGGGCTGGAAAGATATATTCAGGGCATTAATGAGAAAAATATGCAGCCAAGAATACTTTATCCAGCAAGACTGACATTCAAAATGGATGGAGATATAAAGAGTTTCCAAGACCGGCAAGGATTAAAAGAGGATGCAACCACCAAGGCGACACTGCAAGAAATATTAAGGGGGGTTCTATAAAAGAGGAAAAATCCCAAGAATATCATTGAACAGAAATATAGAGACAATCTACAGAAAGAAAGACTGCAAAGGTAACACGATGTCAATAAAAATGTATCTATCAATAATCACTCTCAATGTGAATGGCCTAAATGCGACCATAAAACAACACAGGGTTGCAGACTGGATAAAACGACAGGACCCATCCATATGTTGTCTATAGGAGACCCATTTTGAACCTAAGGATACACCCAGATTGAAACTGAAGGGATGGAGAAGCATCTTTCATGCCAATGGGCCTCAAAAGAAGGCCGGGTTAGCAATTCTTATCAGATAAATTAGATTTTAAACTAAAGACTGTAGTCAGAGATACAGAAGGACACTACATCACTCTTAAAGGGATTATCCACCAAGATGATCTAACAATTTTAAATATCTATGGCCCCAATATGGGAGCAGCCTATTACAAAAGAAAACTATTAATCAGGACAAAGAGTCATATTGATAGGAATACATTGATAGCAGGAGATCTTAACATGCCTCTCTTAGTAATAGACAGGTCATCCATGCAGAAAATCAACCCATCCATGCAGAAAATTCCCACGCGTGTGTCATGCCACGCTAGCAGAGCCTGAGACGCGCTCCACCCCCTACCATGAGAGAGGTGCGCGGGTGCCAGCTGGGCTCTCTAGGACCCAGAAAGTCTGATCGCTCCCAGGTCGGGCCAGCAGGAAAATCTCTGTGTGCCTTCCCTGCTTGGAACCTTTCTGGCAGTCTGGAGCAGCCCAGACTACTGCCGCTTGTGATTTTGAGTGCAAGCAGGACACACAGGAGTCCCCAGAGATCGAGGCTGGGAACCTGCTCTGCAGCACCCAGAGGGGAACGGACTGGGGCTTCTCTCTGGGAGGGAGGTCTCGGCGCAGTTTGCTTTCCTCTAAACCTCCAAGAACCGTTGGGAGCTGCAAAGGGGAGAGAAAACAAACGAACAGACATAAAAACTTCCAGAGAACAAAAGCCTGAAGGCCCAGTTTCCTCAGAGCCCACGCCCTGGAGGGGGGCGGGAGGACTTAACTCAGGAAACACCACCTGAAAACCCACGTGGCAGGCCCCTCCCCCAGAAAGCCAACCCACTGAGAAGACAACAATCACTACTACTTCATAGATACATTTAATTTTTAATTCGTTCCCACTATTCTGGCTAATTTTTTAATTTTTTAATCTTTTTTTATTTTTTATATAGATTTTTTTAGCATATTTACCATCACAGCGAGATATCCAGTACATCAAATTCCATAATAACCTTTTAATCTGAACTTTCTGATACATATACCCATGTTTTTCTTTCGCTTTTCTATTTTTTTATATTTTTTTTAAATTTCACTTTAGTTTAGATCATTCTTTTCTTTACTTTTATTTGCTAATATTCATATAGAGTTAAACTTCAAGGTAATCCCCTTTCCCCAGTCAACGCTACCCTATAGGTAAACCAATTTTTAATCCCCTGTTGTCTTAGGAAAGTTGTATCCTTTAAAAAAGATATCAAGATACATCCAGGAAGAAGCAAAATAACCTTCCTCGCGCACACTGAGAATTTACAACCACTCTCCCATCTTTTTCTCCTACCAGTATTTTTGTATACTTGTATTTGTACTGGTAGTCTATAAATCTTATACTTAGGGTTCTTTTTGACAAGGTTCTTTTTTTTTGGTTTGTTTGTTTCTTTGTTTTGCTTCTACATATATATGTACATATTTTTTTCTTCTCTTGTCATATGCTTTTATCAGTCTTTTTTGTTTGTCTGTATTTGTTTGTATACTTCACAAACCTTACCTTGGGGCCCATTTGGGCTGAGCCTTCTCTTTTATCCTTCTTTCTTTTTCCTGTCTCACTCTCTCTCTCTCTCTCTTTCTCTCTTTCTCTGTTTTTCTGCTTTCTCTCTTTCTATTTTTCTTTCATTTGGGTGGGGACTCTTGATTTCTCAGAAGCATTCCAAGGTGCACCTTCACTGCACCAAGGTCGATACATCCAGCTACAACCATTCAGCCAACTCTCACCAAAATGACTAGGAGGAGGAATGCCCAAGAGAAGAAAAAATCAGAGGATGGGCCCTTTGCAACAGAGCTAATGGCTACTGACATAGACATTGTGTCGGAAAGGGAATTCAGGCTAACAATTATCTAGGCAATAGCGAGGTTGGAGAAAGCCATGGACGACCAAATGGAATTGATTAGGGCAGAACTGAGAGCCATCAGGTATGATGTTCACAATATTAGGGCAGAACTGAAAGCCACGAGGGATGATGTTCATAAGGCTCTCAATGAGTTCCAATCTAATCTAAATTCTCTAAAAGCTAGGGTAACTGAGACAGAAGATAGAATTAGTGATCTGGACGACAAACAGATAGAGAGAAAGGATCAGGAGGAAGCCTGGAACAAACAGCTTACAAGCCACGAAAACAGAATCAGGGAAATAAATGATGCCATGAAACGTTCCAACGTCAGAATTATTGGAATACCTGAAGGGGAAGAGAAAGAAAGAAGTCTAGAAGATATTCTCAAACACGTTCTTCATGAAAATTTTCCAAATATCGCAAATGGAAACAGCGTTCATGTACTAGAGGCAGAACGCCCCCCCCCCAAGATTTTAGATTCTCAAAACACCTCGAGACACCTGATAGTAAGAATGGGGAATTACTATTCTAGAGAAACTGTCTTGAAGGCAGCTAGGACAAAGGAGCTCCTTACGTACAGAGGAAAGCCCATCAGAATAACGTCAGACCTGTCTACAGCAACCAGGCAAGCCAGAAAGGGCTGGCAAGATATATTCTGGGCACTAAATGAGAAGAACAACAGCCAAGAATACTTTATCCAGCAAGACTGACATTCAAAATGGATGGAGATATAATTGTTTCCAAGACCGCCATATCTTAAAAGAGTTTGCAAGCACCAAGCCTACATTGCAGGAAATATTAAGGGGGGGTTCTATAAAAGAGGAAAAGCGCCAAGAATATCATTGTACAGAAATATAGAGACAATCTACAGAAAGAAAGACTTCAAAGGTAACACGATGTCAATAAAAACGTATCTATCGATAATCACTCTCAATGTGAATGGCCTAAATGCGCCCATAAAACGACACAGGGTTGCAGACTGTATAAAATGACAGGACCCATCCATATATTGTCTACAGGAGACCCATTTCGAACCTAAGGATACAACCAGATTGAAAGTGAAGGGATGGAGAAACATCTTTCATGCCAACGGGCCTCAAAAGAAGGCCGGGGTAGCGATTCTCATATCAGATAAATTAGATTTTAAACTAAAGACTGTAGTCAGAGATACAGAAGGAC
The DNA here is from genome assembly GCA_004024625.1 of Mellivora capensis. Taxonomy (NCBI): domain Eukaryota; kingdom Metazoa; phylum Chordata; class Mammalia; order Carnivora; family Mustelidae; genus Mellivora; species Mellivora capensis. Next base: position 36,796 of record PISX010019880.1, read on the forward strand.
ACTACATCATTCTTAATGGGTCTATGCACCAAGATGATCTAACAATTGTAAATATCTATGTCCCCAATATGGGAGCAGCCAATTACATATAAAAACTATTAATCAAGATAAAGAGTCATACTGATATGAATACATTGATAGTAGGAGATCTTAACACGCCTCTCTCAGTAATAGACAGATCATCCATGCAGAAAATCAATAAAGAAACAAAAGCATTGAATGACACATTGGACCAGATGGACCTCATAGATAAATACAGAACATTCCACCCTAA